>CATIWO010340966.1:0-16894 GCA_949673435.1 Macaranga tanarius | reverse complement strand
TTTAATATTAAAATTTAGTACTATGGTGGTTAATGAAATTAATAGAATTATTCATATAATACCAAAAATTAATAATTTTTTTAATAATGTTAACAAATTAGCGACGGATGTTGAATCCGTCGCTAATTTTAGCGACGGATAGCGACGGATTCAACATCCGTCGCTAATTAGCGACGGATTTTTATATCCGTCGCTAATTAGCAACGGATTTAATATCCGTCGATAATTTTAGCGACGGATGTTCAAATCCGTCGCTAATTAGTGACGGATTTACATCCGTCGCTAAAATCCGTCGGGAATTAGCGACGGAAAACTGGCCGTCGCTAATTTCCGTCGGTAAACTGCTGCATTCTAGTAGTGTATGTGTTAAAAATTGTACATATACAAAAAAAAAAAAGTTAAAAATGGGAAAGATTCTTAAATATGAAAACTAAGAGGTAGAGGAAGTCATTGTGGTTCTTAGGGAATATCTGACTTTTAATACTCCCTCAAGCCAGAAGGGAAAATGCATATACTTTATAGTAATGGAATTTGAATAAGTGATGAGAGGCTACTATGAAGACCATATGACGAGCTTAGTTCTGCGAGACAAAAGAAAGCGTTAGGAGGATCTCTGGCGCTTCGCCGACGGAACCGTTTCAATGCTCAAGTCAATATGAGTTTGACTTTATGGGAAATGAAGTTAAGAATGGCAAAATACAAGAGTTATCTTTGATTTTTTTGTAGTGTTATTTATATATGAGGCCTTATTTAGAGTTGTCTTGTTCCCCAAGTTTGACCCATGACCGTTTCTCGGGAAGAGTATCCCAACGAGTCTTTTGTAGCCTTCTGTAGACTTTTATCATCATCCTACTTATGCATGTCAGGCTATTTAATATGTGTGACGTAGGTCTAAGGAGACATTCTCAAGTTCCCACCTAAATTAGGTGGAGACCAGGTCGATCTTTAGTGTAGACTGAGAGTCGGTCTTCAAAAAGATTTATTTTATTTACTGACATATCGTGCTAGCGACTAGTAAATAGGAGATCAGGTGAGTTCAGTTGTGAGTATTTTAGGCCTTATATTATCATAATTGCCCTTCAAAAAGTTGGACATTTATGTTCAATTGTCAGTTGGTCGTTGAGCATTTATTTTCCACTGAAAAGAAACTAGAATAATAATGTTCGACGGTCTCCCTTAGTCTTGGAGAGTTGGAAGGAGGTTTGAGCAATGGAGGATAAAATAAAGGCATCATAGTGTAAGATCACAAAACTAGGAAAGGAATTGATGGTCTTAAGGTGGATTACTAATTGAAGCAAGAGGAGTTGGTAGACCAATCCTTTGGTGTACGCACTAGCATAAATGACTTGAGTAGTTATGCAGCATGCTTTGCCTTTTTGAATTGATTGAGTTTTGGGTCGAACATTTTTTGATCTCCTTGAATCAATGCCTGTGGATGCAAATATTAAAGATGACTTGAAAAAAACCAATGTGGACCCTGCCTTGAAGGAGATCAATATTGCCTTAATTAGTGATGAACTTATTATTGGATATCAAATAAACTTATTGTTGGAGACTAAGAGCCTTGAGTTGTTATTATGTACTAGGATTTTAAGTCGTATTTTTTTTATTACTTGTATTTGGGATTCTCTCTTTCTTTTGAACTTCTTATGAACTTTTATGGATGTTCAATGTTATTGCTAATGCTTGGTTTTTATTTGCTTTCTCTTAATGATTTTTCATTTATTTTTTTATTCATACTTGTTTTCCGCGTGGCTAGATCACATTTTTGGTCACTTAGGGTCGTGCAACCGAGTCTAGAGGTAGAGTGGGATTATAATCAGCCCAAGTGGTCTCTTTGATGAGGCATCGAGGATAATGCCTCTATAAAAGGCTCTCTTTATGGTCTGTTGTATCTCTCATTCTCCCCTCAGTCTCTTAATAAGCTACATCTATTATGTCCTGGGACCATGCTGTCGGCGATCCTCGACTGGAGGTGCCTAAATATGTTGAGGTCTCCTCGAAGACCACATGTCCTTTTCCATTTGTTTATTAAACTGAATGGGTTTTTGTCATCCTAAAACTTATCCACTTATATTTATAAGTTTAAGTGGGTCTTCATCATCATGCGACTCATCCACTCAGATTTACTTTTCATTTATGAAATATAGTGATGCTTTATCATTATGCGATTCATCCACTTATATTTATAAGATCGAATGGGTCTTTAACATCCTACAACTCATCCACTTAGATATATTTTTATTTTGAGACTAAGTACTTGAATTTTTTGTATTATAAGACCAAGTGGGTCTTAGTCATCTTATAACTCATGCACTTAGATTTTTTATGAGATTGAGTAGATCTTCATCGTCCTGTAACTCTTCCATTTTATTTTTCATTTATGAGACCTAGTGGGTCTTCGTCATCCTGCAACTCTTCTACTTTATTTTTCATTTATGAGACCAAGTGGGTTTTTGTCGTTTTGTGACTCTTTCACTTTATTTTTCATTTACGAGGTTGAGTGGGTTTTTATTGTTTTACGACTTATCAACTCAGTTTTACTTTTCCTTTATGAGATTGAGTAGGTTTTCATCGTCATATGACTCATCCACTTAGGTTTATATTTTTTTAATGTAGAGTGCTCAGTCATCTTTATAACCAGTCTTTTTAATATACTGTAAAGTGCTCAGTCATCATTATGATATGTTGATCGTCAAAGGGTAGCATTTTGGGGTCTTAGGGGGCATTTTACACTTTTAACACTATATTTTATTTTATATAGTATTAGGAGTGTGATGAATGGAACATTGTGATATCTCCTCCTATAAAATCTTATTATTCTCCTTATACTCTTTAGGGGGGAGTAACTAGTCATCAAAGGCATAGGGCTGGAGATTTAGCTACTATAGGTGCTGGTTGTATGCATTTCCCTTGGGTAGGTTCCCCTTTGCCTTTACTTTGGGGAGCATAATAATTGAATTGATGTAATGCTCATTATGATGAATAACAGAAGTAGCCCTTATTATATTCATTTGTTTGTCCCTTTTTTGATTGTGCTTGTGCTTGTTGCTATGCTTATTGCCTTATTTGAGCCCTTAGGGCTAATGTCTTCTTTACAGGATTTGACCCAGATGCTAACTCATATTTCTTCTTACTTTGCTAAATTACTAGTTTATCACTAAGGCTAACTTGCTAGAAGGCGTTCTTAAAAAGTGTCCCATAGTCCCTTTTGTAAAGCATTTTAAGGGCCCATGACCTTTGGTATCAGAGTGAAATTCGATCTTTGGGGGTGCCAAGATAGCAAAGGTGAATAAGCAAGTGTGCATCAAGGCACTCAAAAAGTGAATTAGGGAGCTTGAGGCTACGGTAGCCAAAGTGAGCCCACTAGAGAATAATTTTAAAAGAATTGAGATAATTAATGTTGTGATAGTGAAAGCCGATGTGCTTGAAACTATTGTGGGAAATGTTGATGTTCTTGAACCAATCTTGGATAAACTACTTACTCATAAGGGTCGACTAATAGAGCTTGAGGCCTTCCATCATATATACCCTTCAAGGAGTGGCAATGTTTGAAAAACTAAGTGAATGACTTGAAAGCCTAGTGTCTCATGTGGAGACCATTGAGAAATTACCTGGTGACATTGTTGAGAGTTATAAGAGCATTGATAAAGCTCTTGATGCATAGACTGATGATGCCAAATAAGCAATCCAATCACTGTGTAGGGAGGTGCAAGCGATTAATGGGAAAATTCAAGAGTTGACTAATAGGGGCGGTATTGGAGGCATGCCAATAGGAAGAATGAAAATTCCTAAACCTACACCCTTTTTAGGGGCTCAAGACTCGAAGATAGTTGATAATTTTTTGTTTGACATGGAAATCTATTTCAAAGTAATTGGGATGGATATAGATGAATAATAATTAAAAATTGCTCATATGTACGGTGCGGACTATAGTGGCAAACTAATGTCGAAGAGAAAAGACCGACCGATGTATAGTCACGGGTTGGGAAGACTTCAAGTGGGAATTAAGGGCCCATTTTTACCCAAAGAATATAAGGTTTAACATCCACGCTTAACTAAATGAGCTAAGGCACACCAACTCCATCCAAAAATACGTATGATAATACCTGGCCCTAATTCTCAAAGTTCTAGACATGGATGAGGCCAATAGGGTACCTATTTTGTCACTGGTTTGAAACCTTGGGCTAAAAAGGAGTTACGATAAAAGGGAGTCAAAAATATTAATTCAGCCATTATACTAGCTGAGAGTTTAGAGGATTACTCTGCGAGCGGCCCCAAGAGAAAGTTTAATCCCTTTTATGGAGGGAGACAATCACTCGACTAAGTGGTCAAGTTGCTTCCTTAATTTAGCTAACTCTAGAGGAGCCATTCTATAAAGAGCTCTTACAGGAGGTTTTATCCTCGGTAATAGCTCAATCTCATGATTAATCCGTCTTTTTGGAGGTAAGTTTGAGGCAGCTTGTCGGGCATAACATCAACACATTCAACCAATACATCCTTCAGTTGTTCTGGAATTCTCTCATCATTAAGTCTCTCTCTTTCAATGGGGATTGCTATATATGTTTTCTCCCTTTTCTTCACTCCCTTTTTAAATTGTTTTCTCCCTTTTCTTCACTCCCTTTTTAAATTGTATTACTGATAACTTCCTCTTTTCAAAAATCACGCTTACAATTATTGGAGTTATATAAGGAGTTTCCCCCAACATCAATAGGCACTTTACTGTGGCTAGTATGAGTTTTCTAGTCTCTATAAAAAAAGTCTTGCCCTAGCACCATATCAAAATCATCTATAGCAACTACTATGAAGGGTAATTTCCCGCTCTATAGTCCTAAGTTACATGGTATATCTTGGGTCATGCCGACAATTTTATTAGCCTGAGAGTTCACTTTTTTTATTGTTCCCTTATCCACTTCAGCTTTCAGTCCTAACTGATTCGCCACCTTATCTATTATAAAATTATTTGTAGCTCCCATGTCTTACATTTTCCTTTTCGTTGTCCCATCTGCCTTTCTAGAGCCCTAATGAATATGATATCTCATATCATGGTAGGTCCATTCTCATCCTTCTCTTGGAGTTCATTTTTGGGAGTTTCCTATTGAGTTACCCTTATGGTATTTAGGGATCCTCTGTATGAGCATTCTGTGACCTAATATTGTCTATTACACTAGAAATATTTTATTTGGTAGTATTCCTTACTGTGGGTTTATCTAACCCAGACGGTTTTGTCTGCTACTGGCCAAAGTTCCTCTCTCAAAAGTTAGGGTAGTTTCTATCTCCCCCTCTATTATTCCCTGATCTCCTTTTGGTACCCTTTAAAGCTCCAACTTTTTCACTTAAAATTCCTATATTATTGGGTCTGCTAATCGATGCTACTATTAGGACCTCTCGCCCACTTAGTCGAGCTTCTTGAGGTAGGATTTATACATCCTTCAAAAGCCCCTTTTAGTGCACCAGTGCTCTTCCAGAAGAAATAAGATGAGAGCTTATGACTATGTGTTAATTACAGAATCTCAATAAAGTCATAGTAAGGAATAAGTACCCCACTCCACTCGTAGTTGACCTTTTCAATCAATTAGGTCGAGCAAAGTACTTTAGCAAACTTGATATGAAATCGAGGTACCATCAAGTTCGCATTATAAAAGGGGATGAAGCAAAAACCATATGTGTTACTCGGTATGGTGTATTTGAATTTTTTATTATGCCTTTTAGATTAATAAATGCTCGTACTACCTTTTGCACTCTTATGAACTAGGTCTTTTATGAATATTTAGACAAGTTTGTGGTGGTATACCTGGATGATATTATTGTTTATAGTGCAACTCTAACAGAATATGAAGAGCACCTCCTCTTAGTTTTAGAGAAACTGAGGCAAAACTAACTTTATGTAAAAAGAGAGAAATGTGCTTTTGGCTAGACTATGATTAAATTCCTTGGCCATATAGTGGAAAAGGGCAGAATCCGAATGGACTAAGATGAAGTTAAAGCAATCCTAGAATGGAGAACTCCCACTTGCCTGATAGAACTTCATTCCTTCTTAGGGCTTACTAACTACTATAGGTGGTTCGAAAAAAAGTGTATTTAGAGAAGGTACTTCCATTAATAGAGCTTTTAAAGAAGAAAAATAGTTGGAAGTAGACTCATACTTGTCAAAAGGCTTTTGAGGGGTTAAAGAAGATGATTCTTGAGGGCCCAGTACTAGTCATGTTGGATACGTTAAAACCTTTTAAAGTCCAGACTGACACCTCAGACTTCACTCTATAAGGAGCATTAATGTAGAAAGGCTATCATATAGCCTCTGAGAGTAAGAAGTTGAACGAGATAGAAAGCTGATACACAACTCATAAGAAAGAATTGCTAGCAGTTATCAATTATTTGAAAACATGAAGACATTATCCATTAGGGTCCAAATTCATGGTGAAGATAAATAACACTATAATTAGCCACTTTTTTACTCGACCAAAGTTAAATCCAAGATAAGCTTGATGGCAGGAACACTTGGCAAATTTTGATTTTCACCTTGGTGTATAAATTGGGGAAGAGTAATACAATAGTAGGTGCACTGAACTGAAGAGATGAATTTGCAGTAATGAGATAATTTGCTCATCTATCTACCAGCTTAGTTACAACTTTAATATGGGAACAGATCAAAGAGAATTCGGGGCTTGCATTGATCAATCTTGCAAAACAGGGGAAGACTAGACAATTTTTATGGTAAAATGATCTGCTAGTGGCCAACAAGTACCGATTGTATGTGCCTAAGGCTAGAAATTTAAGGAAGCTGTTACTCCAAGAATGTCTTGACACCTTGTGGACAAGTCACCCAGAGTGGCAATAAACACTGTCTCTTTTGGCACAAAACTACTACTGGCCCAAGATGGAAGATGATGTTTGATTGTACACCAAGACATACTTGATTTGCCAATAACAATTGGTAGATAAACAGAAGACAGTAGGGTTACTAGAGCCTTTGCCAATTCTGAGATGACCTTGGGAGAGTGTATCATTGAATTTCATTACGATTCTACCATGAGTGGGAGAGTATGACTCTATTATGGTGGATGTTGATTGATTCTCCAAATATAGCACTTTTTATCCCAATGCTGAAGTTTAGTTCCGTAGAGGACACAACTAGAGCCTTCTTTAAATTTATGGGGAAGTATTGGGGAGTGCCTAAAAGTATAGTCAGTGATCGGGATGGACGATTCGTAGGAACTTTTAAAGAAAAACTTTTTTACCTCTTGGGCTCATATTTGGATATGTCAATTAGCTACCATCCATAAACTGACAGATAAATAGAAAGATTCAATAGTCTCTTAGAGGAGTTTAAGGCATTTTATCAGTTCAAGTTAGAAAAATTAGGCATCATTGCTCGATATACCATAATTTTATTTCAACTCATAAAAAAGCTCTAGTACTAACAAAAGTCCTTTTGAGATTGTAATAGGTCAGCAGCTATTACTGCCACATTCTATAGAGGGACCATATAAAGGGAGAAATCTTAAGGCCTATAACCTTTTCAAGGAGTGGTGGCAGAATGAAAAAATTACTCAAGCACACTTGGAGAGAACATCCCGATGAATGAAACATTGGGCAAAATTAAACTGTAAACCATAGGAATTACAAGTTAGGGATATAGTGCTAATACGACTTCTACTAGAGTAAGTTTGATTACATAATATAGACAGAAGATTGTTGAGAAGATATAAAGGTCTTGTTCCTATTGTGGCAAAAGTGAGGTCAGTTAAATATAAAGTGGAGTTACCTAAAGGGCTCAATATTCATCCTATCTTCTATATGAGCAACCTACAACCTTATCATATAGATAAAAAAGATGTCAACAGCAACCACATGAAAAACCTACATTTTCTAGGTTGGAGTCAGCACTAAAGGTGGTAGAAGAGATTCTAGCAGAAAGAGTTGTGGCTTCCAACAGGTGTAGATACAAGTAGTACCTAGTGAAGTGGAAGGGCCAAGGAGAGTAAGAAAATAGTTGGGAGAAGGAAGAAGACCTACAACCATTCAAGTACAAGATTGAGCAATTCATTAAAGAATAGTCGATAAGAGCGTCGACTGTTTAAGTAGGGGAGAATGTCAAAAGGTAGCATTTTGGGGTCTTAAGGCCATTTTAGACTGTTCACATTATATTTTATTTGATGTGATTTTAGGGATATGATGAATAGAATATTATGATGTCTCCTCCTATAAACTCTTATTGTGCTTCTTATGCTCTTTAGGGGGGAGTGACTAGTCATCAAAAGTATAGGACTGAAGATCTAACCACTATAGATGCTAGTGAAGGGAATGGAGTTCTAAGCAACCAAATATACGGAATTTTAAAATTTTTAGTTGCATGCAACTCTTGCACCAAGTTAGAAACCATTCATGCCACAAGATCCAAATCATATGCAATTTACATAACTAACGAAGCATGCATCATGGACATTATTTTAGAAACAATCAAAAAGGCATGTAATCATATTACAAGTCCTACATACTAAGAGTTAGGCAACACTAACAAAACTCCAAAGTTTTTAGAACGCTCAATATGTTTTTGATCATTGCAATCCACTAGCTCCGAGCTCCCCAAACATGAAGCCTCTAGCTTGTGACACACGGTTTGCACTTGGTTGTTCTTCAAGCACCAATGAGCTTTCCTCACAAGCCTCTCTTGTATAAAACCCAAGAGCTTGTGAAAGCTATTTGATCTTGAATGGTATGGAACTTAATATTTTTCCCTCAAGGATGATTGTTTAAAGAGAAATCATAACTCTTGTGATGTAGGAAGATTCACACATGAACTTGGGAAGAAGGAAGACACTCTTTCCTTTCTTTTGGTATATTTTCAATAACCAACTCCCTCTATCAATTGCTATGGATGAATTTTTCAATAGCCAAGGTTGGTGTCTTACACCTTCCTTGTTAATTAAATAATGCAATGGTGCCTCCTTTGTCAAGTCTAGCAACTATTGCTAGTCCATAATCAAAGTCTTCATTCCAAGTCTACCAAAGACTTGGAATTCCATAACTTTGAATAAGAGAAGCCACCATTGTTGAATTGGTTAGCTTGGTTGGATAGTTACCCTATCACTATTCTAATTCCATTAATACTTAATGGGCTTGGACTTGGTGTTGGGCTTGGGCTTGGCCCATGGGCCTCTCTACACTTAGAGATGGCCTAATCCAATCAAACAATTAATTGGGCTAGATTAAACTCTTTAATCAATTCCCAATCCATATAATTAACAAGTTGACTAGTTCAAACTCTTTGAACAAAGTCCAAGGTCTTTGGTCCATCACATAGACCAAGTCCATCATCCTTTATTTACATAGTCCATCTCATGGCCCATGCCCATATATATATATCTATAAGGCTGATATTAATTTAATCTATAATTTAATATCTCATATTAAATTAATTCTAAATTAATATTTACTTAAAATGTAATTAAAGTTCCAATCTTTGAATTTGGATTTCGGGATATGCTAGATCCTCATATTTGTACAAATCCAATTAAATTAATTTAATTAATTAATTAAACTCTTTAATTAATCATCACAAGTGCAAACCTTATGTGTGAGACTTACTAGGTTCAAGTCTAAATGGCAATGGGAAATAATATTAACACTTAATATCATGAAAACATCTTTCCATACTGAATGTAAAAATCCCAATATATTACATTCAGTTCCCATAAGTCGTGAGTGACCCCCAGCATAGATATCACGACTACCCAATTAGAAGTGAATGCTAAATGTAGATTCGCAAGAACCAACGAACACAATTACCGTACACTAAATGTCCCTTCATTACAAGATTCAGATATTAGCTAGAGTCAAGGTTTAGTCAAACTCTAATTGCCTCAACCATATGACCTCATCTTAAGTTCAATTCTTGATAAAACACGACTACTACTAGAAACTCCTTTTCAGTACCGAAACTCTTTTTGGGTAAGTTGAGTTTGACCTGGCCAGGTACTTATTCATCAAGAATAACTTAGATAGCATAAGATCTTATCCCAGTTCACTCCAGGTAATGAATTCCATCTTGGCCGATCACTCATCCCTACATATAATGAACTAGTGCCACCACACGCCATATACCCATACATGGCTAGCACAGGTATGTAAGCGATAGTAAACTCTAATCAACCATATGTGGATGACTGTGTCGCCTTAGGTTAAAGGACCATATGAACAATTCTGTCTAAGATTGTGATTGTTGACTAAAGTGAATTCCCAAGCAATCACAAATCTTATGTCACTGTTCGATCCACTCGTCATATGAGTATCCACATGTCTATTCCGATATCTCATATCAAGTAGTATGAGACTCACTACCTCCCACTATCAGTATCATATACCGATCAAGAAAAATAGACAGAGGTGATAGTCTAAGGATTAATACTACCTTTATATCAATCCACCAACTATAAACATTTATAGTATATGTACTAAATGAGTTTGTCACTAATATTATCAACTCTTGATAATAAACTCATTTAACATAATACTAAAGGTAAATATTCAAATAAACAAACACTTTATCTAAAAAGAATATATTATTGCCAAAGGAATTTATTTACAATGTTTACATACATAATGGCCCTAGGGCACATCTATACTAACAGCTAGTTATGTGCACTTTCCTTAATTAAGTTTCACCCTGCCTACACCTTAGGGAGCATAATGCTTGAATCGATGTAATGCTCATTATGATGAATAATAAACTAGCCTCAATTATATTCATTCGTTGTGTCCCTTTTTTGGTTATGCTTATGCTTGTACTTGTTGCCTTATTGGAGCTAATGTCTTTTTTATAGGCTTTCACCTAGATGCTAACTCATGTTTCTTTTTGCTTCGTAAAATTACTAGTTTATCCTTTAGGTTGGCTTGCTAGAAGGTATTCTAGACAAGCGTCTCACATTCCCTTTTGTGAAGTATTTTAAGAGCCCGTGATACTTATCTTATGAATGAATTGAACATTTGGTTATTTTGTGACCTGTATATCTATAGCAATTGGTTTTCTTCATTATCATATGGCTTGGTATTTAACTATTCTATATTGGAGATAAAATACTATCCTTGCCATCCGTATGACTCTAGCTTATAATCTTTGGATAGTTATTATCCTTCCTATATGTGACTCTAGCCTTAATTGTATAATGAGGTGGAGACCGAGTACTATCTTAGCTATTCTTATGGCTCGAGCACATATTTTTTGGATATCGGCCTTCCTTGCCATATGTAACTTTGGTTTTAGCTTTACAATTATTTGAAGACCCGGTGTTGTCTATGTCATCCTTATAGTCTCAACAATTACATTGTCTTATCAATCATAACATAATTTAAAGTATTTGTGGGTCATTAAGGACATGGATTTCATCTAATTATAACTATTCCTTAGTCATTTTGCTTGGTTGCTTAGTTACTTTTCTACTTAAGAGTACGATCTTCTATAGTTTTATTATGTTCTCCATTCTTAAAATATTCCATAACTAATTAATCGGCATGTAATAAATACTCTTACAATAAAGAAAAAGAAAAACATATTCATGTTCATACTAATCTTCACATAATTGAAGCCATTCTTTAGAAAAAGCAAATAAATTAATATTTGACACTTATCTCATTTTATTTTAACTAGACATAGATGACCAAATATAAGAGTTCAAATAACAAACTAACAACTCGGTCTTATACTTTACCTTAATCGGATCCTCAGTCTCCATAACTAGTTCCTTGACCTCTATAATATTTAGCCAGTTATTGGTCTCTCCCAGTTTATCTCAGCATCAGTTATCTGCTATTGCCTTTGCCTTATTCTCTCTATCATTTTAATTTGTCTCCTACATTGTTTTTGGGTTAAGGGTTCTCTTGTGAAGGGTCTCTCATCTATAATCTAACCTTCCTTTAAGCGAATATGGCAATGGGCCCTCACTATTAACTTAGTGAAGTTGCTAGGTAGGACCAGATTAATATTATTGTAGAGGAGCTTAAAAGTGGTCCTAGATGTGAAGGCTTTGATGGCGACCATGTGATTCAAGTCTTTGATCTGCACTACTTCCCTATTAAATCATTCCATATATTCTCAAAGTAGTTCGTCTTCCTTTTAGTAGAGCTTTTGGAGGTTGGATGAGTTTTTCCTTATCGGTATGTCGGTGACAAATCAAATATTAAATAACTTGGTCATTTTTGCAAATGAGTTGATGGAAGCGGATCTTAGCCCTTTGTACTACTCCTTTGCGACCCCTTTGAGGGTAATGGGAAAGACCTTACATAAAACTGAGTCTTATAGAGTGTATAGGTGTATGGTCATGTAAAAGTTCTAAACATAGTTGAGTGGAATGGTCATCCCAGTGAAGGACTCTAATGGAGGCATTTTAAACTTGGGTAAAATAGGTTCACAAATCAAGTGGTCCGCCAATAATGAAGCATTTAGGAGATCGAACTCAGCCTCTACTGCAGCGGAGGTCGTGCTTAACACTATTCATCGAATCCTTTTATACAAGTCTACTAGTTCTGTGCATTTACCGGTGTGGGTGGATTTGATGGGGGAGTTTACCTTTTTGTCTTTATTTCCCCCTCTTGATCTTTCTTAGTTTAAGGTGCACCTTTCTTCACTCTTATTAAGTTGGCTCTTTTTGCCTTTTTGTCTAGTTGTTAATGTTTTAGGGTTATTGGGGCTTTTTTATACTCATAGTTGTCCATCATCTGATCTTTTGTCTGGTTTCTCCTATAAGGATCTTGTTTGTGGGATGTTTCTTTTCTTACTTTTCCGTCAATTTTCTTTGATGTCTTCCACTATGGAATTTAGTTTTTATAGTGCTATCAATATGGCTGTGGTGTCAAAGACTTGTGGTTGCACCTATAGATGTTGGTTTTATGTGGTTATTTCATTTAGGAGGTTAAAGAGTTTTGATGGATTACTTGTTTAGTGTTTGTCATGGTTGAGATAGTGGACATGGGTATTATAGTATTTGGATCTCTGCATTCTTCCTTCACTACATCTTCCACCATGTTGCACTTACCATACCATTGATGATAGGCTGCTGTGAAGATCACCTAATGAGCTTGGTTTTATAAGGCAAAAGAAAGCATTAGAAGGATCATCGGCACTTCAATGACGGGACCTCTCCGAAGCTCAAGTTAGTATGAGTTCGACTTTGTGGAAAATGAAGTTTAAAGTGGCAGAGTAGAGGAATTACCTCTCATTTTCTTGTAGTGCTATTTATATATGGGCGCTTATTTAGGGTTCTTTGCTCCCTAAGTTTGATATGTGACCATTTCTTGGGAAGAGCACCCTAATGGGTCTTTTGCAGCCTTCTGCAGCCTTTTGTTGTCATCCTATCCATGCATGTCAGGCTATTTAATATATGTGATGTAGGTCTAATTAGACATTCTTAAGTTCCCGCCTAAATTAGGCGAAGACCAAGTCAGTCTTTAGTATAAACCGAGAGTTGGTATTTAAGGAGATTTATTTCGTCGACTGGTAAATTGTGTTGGTGACCAATAAACAAGAGATCAGGCAAGTTCAGCTGCGGGTATTTTAGGCCTTATATTACCAATAAGCGTCCTTCAAGCTGACCAATAATAATGTCAACATCTTCAATTATATAAATAAAAATAATATTAATCCTAAATGCCGAAAAAGGAAATCAAGTATTAACCCTAATTATTAAAGTAAGATGTTCTTATTTCATTTTCTCTTGTTATTATTTACGATAAGAAATGCATAATTAAAAAGAGAGAATTAGAAAATAATTGTTGTATTTAAGTATATATCTTTATATACAATGAAGACATCTACTTATACATAAATACTATGATTTTTTTAGGGGTATTGTAACACCCTCTACCTCAAATATACACGTGTCTATAATAATGTAGAACCACGTGGCATAAGAAAGTTTCTTATGTATATAATAAAATCTTATACACAATGATTTATACTTATATAACTAAGTATACATGATGTCATATATAAACCAAGATGATAAAGGCAATTAAGGATGAGATTGTCGATACCAGGCTTACTTCTGACCCACCTAAGCTCATACATACCGTACACCTCAAGCTTTATCTATCTACATCCTGAAAAACATATTTTGCAAAGGAATGAGCTTGCGACTCAATAAATAATTATTAATATAATCATACATATAATACTTCTCATGAACTAATTAATAGAAATAAATCAAAATAGTTGAAATTTAGACTACACGGTCTGAGACACGGCCGTGTCTCAACCCGTATTCTCCTCAGTCCCAAAACATATATATACACACGGCTATGAACATGCTCGTATGTCTCTCGATTTAAAATGCACAGTTCCATAATATTATACATGACTATTTACACGCCCGTGTAGCTCTCGATCAAGAACACATATTTATACAACCTCATATATAGTCATGTACACGCCCGTGTACATACCCGTATATCCCTCGGTCCAGAATACACAATTTGCACAATCCATACGCGGCCATGGACACACTTGTGTACCATCCTATGTTAGCCTTGGTTAAAAACACATATTAATACAAATATGTACATAGTTGTATACACGCCGATGTATGTACCCGTGTACCTCTCGGGCAAAATTTGTAAGGTTAAACATGACCATGTCTAAATCCCAAAACAAGCCATATCTTGACACACAGCTCGAGACACGCCCGTGTCTCACCCTGTGTCATCATCCTAAGAATACAATTTCACATTTATCAAGCAATTCTCAACATATTCACAAACGCATAACATTAATAGCAATCTAACAATTGCTAACACAAATATATATGAGTGTATATACTTAATATCTACACCTCATTATATTCATCACATTCACATCTTGCACCAAATCCTCATTCAACATTATATAAATAATCGTAATAGTATCAACAATCCTTTAACATTTAACAACACACACATGTAAGTGTATACCATTACACATTATCACACAACAATTCAATCCATATTCAACATGTGGGTATTTAATCACAATGCAATAAAAGCATGATTATGCATATTAATTATCCATACCCAATTCACATAATCATAAGAATGTTTACACTCACATTCCCATCTCGTGGCTCAATATCAGGCTAAAATCATTTCCATACCATCCTCTCACACAAAGCCACATTTAGCATATTTCTCACAATCTCATTCACAATCAACTAGCCATATAGTGAGACTATCCACCCGGCTCAGTCTCACTTCTTTTAATTCAATCATGGGTAGTTATCCACCCAGCTCAGCTTTCCCATTTCACAATTAGTGAAGACTATCCACTTGGCTCAGTCTTCAATTAACACACTTTCTCATACATCATCGTTTCCTCACTTGTTTCACCTTCTTGTGAAACATACACATCATATACAACATAACTCAATATAATTGCATCACAATAACTCATCATATTAACATTCCATCCACAACTTCTAATTCATTCTCACATTCATATTATTCATCATATACCAATATGATATTTACTATAATTCACAATCCACACACATATTAAAACTCATTCCACCTCATCATTCTCAAATTCACAAATTCACCACATTCAATTCACAACTTAAATAACAATTAACTATGTCCCATATTCATTACTTCTCATTTCTTACCACCTCAAATTGCTTGCATAACTTACACAATTATAAAACCATTATATATACAAGAGAATCAATATTTAGATATATAAGCATTATATTAATAATCACTTACCTCAAGCCTTCAACTCATTCAAAAGCAAAGCTCTCCTAGTGATTAGTATCTCTTTTATCCTTGTAAATGCCTACACATAACTATTGTTAGTGATGTGCCCTAGGCTAATAGTATTATGCCTATATTGTGACTTTGTCTATTTTGCATCATTATAATAAAGAGGCATTTTATTATATTGATTCTGTTAAATTCCATGAATATTTAATTTTGTCTAAGATCATCAAGCGTGTGACTTAATAGTAAAACTCTTATATGGCAAATGAGTTATATTCTAAATCATCCCTAGTCAGTCATTATTATGGAAAAATAATGAATAAAGACTAGTATGAGGTTGACTGATGATCATGTTTTATTGATCATGTATACGAGATACAAAGTCAAGTCATAGGTACATAGGATGTACTAGATTGACCCACTATAAGAATACTACATAGATAATTGTCATAAGTTATTCTCATTATAATGATGTTATTGTAGTCCTCTGACTTGAGATCATCATAGAGTCCTGCATGATAAGTTTTATATTTTGACACATTCTAATATTATCTTTAATAGGATGATATAATAGATTATGATTGGATATAAATGAATCACGTGAGGAGTGTGAGTGATCAAGAAGGAATTTATCCCTTATTAATCATGAGGAGGATATCTAAGGGGCCCTCGATAAATTAGACTGAATATAAATGCATGGCCATACTTGAAATCAGTTGATAAGAAGTTATTAATTTTAGACTAATTGAGATCGAGAAATAATTGAATTATTAAGGATGACATAAACCATACCTTATGTTCAATCTAAGATATCATGTACAAAAGGACTGTAATATTATTATTAAATAGGTTATGTCGGATTACTGACCTTCACATAACTTGAGTAGTTATAATGTCTTACTATAAACCACTTATAACTTATGGGCTACTAATGAGATTGGAGGCCCATTGCCAACGTTGTAGGTTCACACACATAGAACATACCCAAAACGGATATTGGGCTTATCAGCCCAATTAGATAAGTTATCTCTCTTATGTGTAAATAGTCAAAATTTATTTATGGTAATAGTTACTATAATTAAATTTAAAAGAAAAATATATATTTATATATATATCTAAAATAGTTTTCGATATTTATATATATAAATATAGAAATAAAGATAATGATAAAACC
>CATIWO010340931.1:0-13273 GCA_949673435.1 Macaranga tanarius | reverse complement strand
TTTAAATTATTTTAATGAATAATTTAAATTTATATATTGTATTTTTAGAAATTTTTTTAGCTTGTTTAGGCTCGTTTAAGCTCGTGAACAGCTCGCGAACACTTAGCGGCCTAATGAGCTCGGCTCGAGCTCGGCTCGTTTATAAATGAACCAAGCCTGAGCTAGCCAAAGTTCAGCTCGGCTCGGCTCGTTTACACCCCTATATGTAACTCATCTCCTAACAGAGAATGCAAGTTTTAGTTGATAACTTTGGTTTGCATCAAAGCTAGAGGGAATCTTTGGTTAAATATTATTATTATCACAAAATGTATTGGGTAGGAATTTATTTTCAAAACAAGTAGTATTATATATGTTCAGGTCTGCTTCATCATGCATTGAGCACATGCATCCCTAAATTATTGTAACCATTTGAACAGACAATCCATTAACTCCTATCTAAGGAAGTAACTATGGCCACACCAACCTTACCCTTATTTATATCCATTTATATCTATATTCTAGAAATAAATAAAAAAGAAGAAAACATTTGTCACTAAAATAATGGAATTTTGAAATCTATGATAGTTGCTTTCAAGATTAAAATGTACATCAGTACATGTTCTTGTAATAGATTATGCATGCAATTTATAATATAGTTACATACATAGCTAGAGAATTAAGATTTAATTTTTTTCCTCATGATTGCAACAAAAGTATACATGCATTATGAAATTTAATAAAGCAATTAGAAAGAAGTATAGAAGCTAATTAAGTAATTATTATAA
This sequence comes from Macaranga tanarius, assembly GCA_949673435.1. Classification (NCBI taxonomy): domain Eukaryota; kingdom Viridiplantae; phylum Streptophyta; class Magnoliopsida; order Malpighiales; family Euphorbiaceae; genus Macaranga; species Macaranga tanarius. The sequence goes on along the minus strand of CATIWO010340931.1, from coordinate 12,509 downwards.
TTGGATTTGGGTAATTATGCCCAACAGGGAAGCCGACATAAGTCCAAATTCAAGCATGTAGGCATATAATTATATATAGCATAGGAACTTGAATCCACATAAGCTATCAACTTGTGCAAGTGGAGGACCTAATAATTTTTTAGGAGAACTAAAAAAAATTGAACAACGAATCAAAATTTCTTTTTAATTACTTTCAATGATAACTCTAATTTACTTTTCATAATGGGAGAAAATTTTTGTACACACCATATCATAAAAGCACTTCTTGCGGTTGAAAAAAATTTCTTTTCTTTAAGGCAAATATTATACTTTGCAAAAAGGCAGATCCCTAAACATTCTTCAAATTTTCTTTCTTGTTCTTTGCTTCATGTTCAAGAAAAATGAAGATAATGTGCAAATCTCTCATAGTAATAATTATTTCTTGTACAAACTATGGATGTCAAAGTAAGAATCATGGCGAAGATGTTATAAATCTGTGAGAATCAGAATTGCGGCTGTTTCTTACCTCTCAAAATATGAGAAAAATCCATTTTTTTTACTATAAAATTATGTGCGTCTGTGTACAGAGGGTAGGAAATTAATGCATATATAAAAAATTAGCATGCAGTGGCAAAAAAAAATTAATTTCTCTTAATAAAAATTTCAAATGTAAATTTTATATATGAAGGAATAAATACTGAAAAATTTTACCTTATCTGGCTCGAATTTTAAAATAATTAAAATTTGTTTGACTATAAAGTTTATCCGACTCAAATTTCAAAATAATTAAAATTCATTTGAGTACTTAATACTAAATATTAATTTTACAATAAAAAGAATAATTAACATAAGGTGACATGTAAGATCATCCAAGTGAAAAAAAAAAAATTATGTGCATGGAGTCATTGTATGTATAATCTAAAAGAAGAAAATTCTTAAATAATTACTTTTTATACTCATTAATTATAAGGTAAACACCCATTGTTAAGGCGCATATATAATCTCGATCATAACATTTTTAAATATTATTTTGCTATATGTTGGAAAGCATATATAATTAGCATATATGAGAGAAGGAGGTCCATATCAATTATTAACAACCAAACATTAAAATCTGATGGGAATTTTGTTCTTTCATTAATCTATAAAACAATAATTGTATACATGTACATATATATAACTGTATGGTGATGGGTTTTGTTGAAGCAATTAGACGGTTAGCATAATCATTGGTTTTTAAACCTAATGTGGCGCAATGGGCCTTTCAAGTCAGTGGTGGGCTACTACTCCCTCTGATTTGTAGTGTTTAAGTTGTATCCTACATCATGAATAATGCAATGTCCAACAAGGTCTTGACATTTTTTTGCTAAAATAATAATAATAATAATTAACACTAGAGGACTAGATAAATTATGTCAAATATGCAAATTATTGGATATGGTTGTGGGTATAAACTTTTATTGTATATTCTTTTCAGCCATTGATTTTTGTAATAGTTGAAAATCTTTTTTTATAAAATTTTAGATAATAACATATGCGAGTGTATTTGCAATAAATTTTATAGTTCAACTTCTTTTTACTTTCTTTTAGAATATCAGTTTTTTTTAAAAAAAAATAATTATAGATAACCACTCAGCTATTCATCTATATTTATTAAAGGAAAAACATATACTTTGCCCCTATACTTTATTTATTTTTACATTATCCCCTGTACAAAAAAATCGGCACATTGCAACCCTATACTTTTATTTACCAACACACTTAGCCCTTATTAAACGGATGGAGATAACTACAGTTAAAAAAATATCCAGTTTGGTCCTTATAATTTTAAAATATTTCTTTTTAATGCTTATAATTTTTATTTTTAACAAATAAATTCATATAATTGCTAAAATGATCCAATTAAATTTATTAAAAGTTTTTAAAATTATGTATATTTTCAATTTTTTTTATCAAATTAAAATGTAGGTTATTTATTTCTAATAAGTTTATATATATTAATTGTTTATTGAATATTTATAAAATTAAAAAAATATAAATGACAAATAATATATGAAAAAGATGTTAACTAAGATGTATGAGCTATTTAATAAATAAAATATAATAAATTATATTCACCCATGTAGATTTTATCATATTTATATAAATATATTTATAATTGTAGTTCAAGAAGTAGTTTATATAATTTATAATTGTAATTGGATATCTATTTTCTAAAAATTTTGAAATAATTTTAATATAAATAGTAATTAATTAACTATAATTTGTATATTATTCAAATATGAGTAAGGTCTATTATATTTTTTCAAATATGGCAAAATATAAAGATAATATTATAGTAAATTAAAATTTTTGTTCTTTAAACATATTAATTAATAGAATTATTAATTTATTGAGTATTACTTGTAAGAAAAATAATTATGTGTGATAATATTTTTTTATTTTTATTTGAAAAATATTATGAATTTTCACTAGTATTTTGTTTATTAAACAACTTATGTGCCTTTTTTATTAATTAAATTATCATGTATTATTTTTGCCACGTTTGTGTATTAATTATATAAACATTCAATGAACAATTAAAGTATATTATAATTTTTATAATTATATATTTTTTAATATTATAAATCTATTAGAAATAGATGACATACATCTTAATTAAATAAAAAGTATATAGTTTTTAAAATTTTTATTAAATTTAATTGAATTATTCTAGTAATTGTATGGATTTATTTGTTAAAAATAAAAATTATAAGGATTAAAAGGAAATATTTTAAAATTTATAAGGACCAAACTGGATATTTTTAACAGCCGTTATCTCTTTCTGTTTAATAAGGGTTCAATGTGCCGGTAAATAAAAGTATAGGTTGCAATGTGTCGATTTTTTTGTACAATGGGATAATGTAAAAAAAAAGTTAAAAGCACATAGGGTAAAATATGTGTTTTTCCTTTATTCTATTCACAAAATGGAAACTACTGAGAGATAATTTGTTAAATTTATTTTATGCTCCTGCTCTTGCTACAGTTTATATTTGTACATCTATACAAATAGTTGATTTCATTTAAATTTAAATTAGGAATAGTATTGCCTATTTCAGATATATTATAGACTACGTATATCGAAAATTATAATTAAATAAATATTAATTTAACAAATTTTAATTTCATTTGCATAGATACATATATATCTATCGAAAAATGACTCACATATATATCTATCGAAAAAGGACTCACGGAAAGAAACTAACAATATAATTGATTGCTCATTTCCTTTATATATATATATATATATATATATATATATATATATAGAGGTAAAGAAAGATGTTTATCTTAACAAACATTAAATATGATGAGTGTTGTTTTTGTTTAAACATTTTTAACATAGAGAAAGAAATGCCATAGATACAGAAACCAACCATTTCCAACTAGCGTGCTTTGCCTAGTTTTAATGAGTTCATTTGACAAGGACAAGCAAACAATTTGAGACTAGTCACTTTATTATTAAATTACAAGAGCACGTTGAAACAACATCTGAATTTACTTTAGTTGCATTATCTGCAGCAGCATTTTGATAAAAAGCTTGGATAATGTCCAATAATTACGTCTACAAGGAACTCAAATAAACTATAGTTAATGGGTTTGGGTCTATAAGCAATGACAATTGCCCTACGAAGATTCGCTTTCGCTGTGCCTTCAGTGGTTAGACATTGGATTGCTGCTGAGAATCATTTAGTTTACATTACTTGCAAATTACTCAACTTGAACAGTATGATCATATCCCATCATAATCTCCTGAAAAGCTTCCCATTTTGGTCTTAGAACACATTGAAAACGACTTGACATCTTATTATGAAGTTAGCATTTAAGACTGTATGAAGAATGAAGGATAAAACAAGGAGGGGTGAAACTATCAATTATATCCATGAAGTAGCTTGACATGGACCTGACAAATGGTATTCAATTGACAAGCTGCTAGCTAGTTATGCTTTACAGAAAGTTCAGATGAATTTGGGCTAGATTTGGTTGATTAATTATCACCAAACTTTCGAGAACGATCAGACAGCAAACGAAATGATCTATCAGCATCAGTATGTACAAGTCACAATAGAAAGAATATCCATATATATATATATAGGGTCGACAATTTGTGAACTACTACTCATGGTCATTGAAGCTAGTTGCTTCAGCAATTTTTATTCATCAACATAAATAATACATACCAACATGATGACTTTTTTAACCTATCTTCCAATATTTGAGTAAGCTGGCAGTCAAGATTCATGCGTTCACAAAGCTTTTCTAGCTGCTACGCCTTTCCGTATAGTCACTTGCCAGTGGGGATACAGGGAATAGGAGCAACAATTTTGATTCATGTTGAGAATACAGTGTAGTCAAGTGAAACCTTGACAAAACATCTAATTATAACAGACTTCAAGAAGAAATCAAGATTGGTGTATAGCACTAATTGTTGCATATGTATTGGACGTATATGCCGATATACATGCTTATTTTTCTCAAAGAAGAAAAGAGAAAAAAAAACAAGAATAAATCTTTTCGCGGCAGTAATGCATCCAGGAACTCATCATCTTTTCCTATTTATTCCAAAGCAGGACCTAGAATTCCCTTGGATAACAAAGAAAAGCAAAATCCATTTAGTCTGTCTAGTTGACTGAAAATTTCTTTGAGCATGAAAATGATATTGGGATATGCTTTAAGCTAGAAATGTCAAACAACTCCATGAACCTTTGATCTGATACCCTAGCTTTAGCTGCTGCAAACCGCTGGTACTCATCAAAGATGGATGACAGGCACCACCTTTGCAATTTTCTCAAGCAACCCACAACGCAACCTGTTCGGTGCTGAAGGGGAAAAAATGCAAATACCAATGTGTAAATTAGGAGGCACTTAATCTAGAATTAGGTATGGAACTCTAAAGAAATTGATAGTGTGCATACCTTCCCTCTTTTACAGTGAATCAGAACTGGGTGATTCCTTACATCTGCATTGGAATTGTTTACTGATGAGTGCATAAAATTCTATCTCAAACAAACAACTTAATCTAGGTAAAAGTAGATTGACACAAATCTGATGCACATGCATTACCTAGTACAACTTTCAGTGCTTCACGAATCATATCCTCTGGAATGTTCACAAAAGGCTCCTGGATTCACAGTTGAATATCAGTTGGCAATAGAGGATACTTCCCCAAGATCAATAAAATCAGATACGCGTTAAAAATGCAAGAGCTTTCGCTACTGCCATTTTACTCTTGATAGGATCAATATAGAAACCTTGAGTACTTATAAGTTTATCCTTTAGAATCACATATTTGAAACAAATATAGAGATAATAATGGATGCACAATGATATCATCAAAACACATAGTTGCATTTGAACTTATAATTGTTGTCTGTATCATTTGACCACCAGTATGATCAATGAATCTATCATTGTGGCCCAAGCATATTCATGCTGATTCTAGTAAAATTGTCTTAGCCATCTCCAACTATCTCTTCCATTTACTTGGTAGCATATATTCATGTTTCTGCAGATAATTTTTAGCCAAGTCAAGTCTTCTGCACGCTACACCATCTGTAAATTCCTCTTTGTATGCAATTCACAATTATAATTAATGTCTCTTCCTAGGGCATCTATTGGCACAATTTTGTTATGTCAATTTAGTCAAAACTTTGCTACGTAGCTTACTTCTTCCATGACAGGAGGAGATCCTAAGCCGATTTTTCATTCATCAGCCCACAGGGAAACATAATTCAAAACTAGTGGAGTGTAGATTCTTCCAATTCTCCTGTAACTATTAGCAATTATTGCCATCACACAAAGGAAAAGCAAGAGTACCAAGCCTTTGTTAAAGCTATAAGGGACCAGCATGTTTGTATGACAAGGACAAAAAAAAAAGAAAATATTTTGACTGGCAGCTTATAGGATACAGACTCAGGATTAATAAGCGGCCAATTCATATTGATGCTATTGGTGTGTAAAACTTTTTCTAGAGTACTCTTCCCAGAACAAGGCTTTGTGATTGGATAATAGAATGTCCTTGACATATTGACGCTACTAAGCAAGACATGACAAGAGCAAATTAAGATATATAAGAAGGGCATAAAGGAAAATAATAATAATAATAATAATAAATATCAGGATAACATCCATGATGGGAAATCATGTTGGAAGAGTAATGAATCTAGTAGATGACAGGATCACAACGAAAGGCACATAAATAACACTTGAATTGAGGCCATCAATCTAAATTGCAGAAGACAATTCAGATTCAGATTAAAGAATGCACTTGATGGAGCTTGTTATTAACCAAATGAGAAACATTAGCTAGCCAAAAAAGCCAGTCTCTTTAACAGACATTGGTTTGAAACGCCCAATATATGGAATAGTTTCTTTTTGAATCCAGTTGAGGTAGATACAAACAATACCCATGCAAGGCACATTTACAGATGCACTCAAGGTTAAATAATGACAACAAATGACTTAAAAATAATTAACCTATGTCTTGATGAACGTCTAAAAATTATCAATTCCAACCTAAATACACATCAAGACTAATTTTTCAAAGTTTTAATTTTCATATAAAAAGACAAATAAATAAAAAAAACAAAACAAACTAAAGAAAGCTATAGAAGGAGCGAGGAAAGTAAAGATATCTTCCACTACAGAAAATGACAAAGCTCTTGCTGATCGCAGCATCCATTACAAGTTTCAACCTTTCACATAAATAAGATACAGAAAAATTTGGTACCCGCCCACCGCATGCATTTAGACAATTCTAATGCATGGCTGTTAAACTAAACAATACCAAACCAAAGCCAACTCAAAAGGGTACCCATTTTCTGAATTGTATGCATATATAGATTACTACCGCATGTATGCGTATGCGTATGCGTGTGTGGACAAAGACTATATTTACAGCACATGTAAGCAATAACCATTGCTACAAAGAAGAAGAAGCAGCTAAAAAATCTTGAAATGATGAGTATTATTAAAGAATATTAATGGGCATGCATTAATTCAATTAAAAACAAAATCAAATAAAAACTAATTCGTTAATGCATAGCCGACCTTATACCCTTCGATCCCAAACTGAAAAAGCTTAATTCCATTGGCCTTAAGGAACTCTGTGTTGGGCTCCGGATATGGCTCTGGACACAAACATCTACATGGGTGATTTTTTTTTAATCACCATTAATTAATTACAGAACCAAAATTATATAATAATTAAGATGATGATGATGATGGGTTTAGCTAAGCTTACAAGATAGAGCGGAGCTGAAGCGTCTGAAGAAAAGGGAAGTTAGCAGAGTCAGGAAAACCAGACCTAAATATGCCATTATCAACCATTGAGAAGTTCAACGGTGGAGTGTAGCTGAAGTCATCAGCTGCCACCGGAGACGGTGACGACAGATCGCGGTGGTCAACAACCGCCACTTCAATTGTCTTGCACATGTCGTCGTCATCCCAGTTGGCGGTTGTGCTGTTACTGTTACTGTTTAATTTCATGAGAAAATATTTTTTTTTTTGGGATCGAATCACGAGGGATGTTCTGTTAGGTGCTGATGCTGTTTTTTTTTCTTTAAAAAAAAAAAATCTTAAACTTTTTGACAGTTAAAAAAAGAGAGGGAGTGGGGGCTGCTGTTTATGACAAGGAAATAAAAACGAATAAACCGGTGGCGCTGGTGGTTATGCGGTGGTGGTGGTGCCGGGAGCCAATTGAAGGGGTATTTATAGAGAATAGAGAGACGTTTTGGAAGGTGAAGCTAATCAATAGAGTGTGCTCATGTGTGTGTCCTTTTGGTTAACTTTATTTATTTTGGTTATTTAATTGAATTATGTATTTTTTTTTAATATAAATTATGCACTTATCAATACTAAATTTATTTAGTTTGATATGTGAAGATCAGTTATTTATAACAAATTTTAAGAGTAATTTTTAAATGATAAATAAATAAATAAATAGAACTAGTTAATTTTATTTTTATTTTTATTTTTTAACTTATGAGAAATCTATTTGCACCACATGAGTAATTTTCTTTTTTTTAGAAAGTACTCAAATTAAAATTAATAATTAATTAATTAAATTTGACATATTTTATTTTTAATATTATACATACTTTAATTTATTTAGAAAATTTAATTAATTTTTTATGTTATATGTACTTACTAATATTGTGAAATCTCTTATTTATTAGTATCCTGCGAGATAGGCCAACGACATAAAAAAAATGTATAATAGCCACTTCTTCCTAAGAGGATTATAGAGTGAGGTTCAATTTTCTATCTTATCTAAAAGAGGAAGTTATTACCTACTATTTATGTGTATGAGTTTGTATGAGACTTTTTCAGTTTAATCAGAAGTCTCGAGTTCAAATCTTAGTTATGCAGCTATTTTAAAATTCTTGAGGTAGAATTTTGCCGCCCTTGTGGTCTGAACCTTGGTTATGCAGCTACTTTAAAACTCCTTTGTGGTCCTGTCCAGCTTGAACGAAAATTAATGTAAATATGGTACAGGCTTAAAGGCGCCTCCCAGTGGGGACTCATTCATGACATTTTATAGTCTAAAAAAAAGGAAGCTATCCCTGTTGTACTATTAATAAAGGCACTATCACATGGGATTGTTATTTTTTATTTTGTACTTATTAATATTGTTTAATTTCTAAATTAAGAAAAAGCTAATTAAATTTTTTAAGGTACTAAAGAATATATGAAATTTTATGTTATTTTTATGAGTAATTTTTTTAAGAAATATAACACTAAAAAATACTTATATATGACAAATAGGGTTGGCTAATTAAGTGGAAAATCGAAAAAGTTAGGAAATAAAATATATAATTAAAGAAAGAAATAAAATGAATTGTTAAATTGTGATTAACTAAATAAATAAATGAAGACAAAAGAGAAATGAAGTTGCTCACCAGGCCTCTGCATATTAGATTTGCGGAACCAGTCAATCAGTCATACACGCGACCTTTATGCGTGTCGTCACTAAACTGTTAAAACTTAAAAGTGCCTATTTTTTAAACCGACTCTTTCTTACCTACAATTAGACCTCTATATATTTAGGATTTGTTTGATCGGAATTTCTTAAAATTGCAATTGAAATGGTAATGAAAATGAAAGAAAATTAGAAATAAAATAAAATAAAATGATTTGTTTTTTTATGGTATTAAATTAAAATTAAAATTAATATTATTTATATATGAAAATATTTTTATAATTATTTTTGTATATTAAAGGTTAACATTATAATTATTTATTATAAAATTTTATTTCTAAAATTATTTATTAAAATATATAAAAATTATTATAAAAATTATTTAGTATTTTGATAAATATTCTTATTAAAATATTTTATGATTATTTTTATTAAGTTATATGTTTTATTAATAAATTTTAATAGTCTATCACAATATTTAAATATTTGACCAATTTATAATTGGTTTGACTTAATTTTTATTGAAATAAGAATTTATTTCTTAGGGTAGTAAAGGAATAGGTCATTCCAATTGATTGGAGAATCCATTCCAATATAGATTTTAGTCGATCAAATACTAAAAATTGAAATCATTTATTTCGATTTTAATTCTCATCCTTATTTTTTATGAAGCAACAAACCCTTAGTTTAGCCAAAAATAACTTTACTTATATATATACTAGATGAAGGATTTTTCAAAATCCTCAATAGTGATTTCTTCACTACTGACCACATCTCTGACAGTTTTGGAAAAGAAAGATATAGAGAAATAAGAAGAAGTGGTTCTACATAAATTGAGTTCATAATTTTAAAACTTTATTTTCAAAAATAACATACACCTACAACAAACTGGATAAACCAACAGACTTACAGCCTCTCAGGGAATTATTGCCGGGACCTCCTGTTCCCAAAGGACTCAGTGTGTCCTATCTTCTAGACAAAGGCTTTAAAACAACAAAACAATTATTGTAGAGATCACAACCCCTCTTGGCTCTAATACCAACAGCTACCATGGACCGACAGGGGTACAATATAGATGCAAAGGAAGCAATATCGAGGATAAGGAAACATATAAGATGATGAACAATATTAATCAGGTGGCAGGCCCGACCATATGCATGTATAATATATATATCTATATAAGCTCGGGTAGCAAAGACCGCCTTAAGCATGCATAGAAAACAGAAAATAAAAGAAAGCAATAAATAAAATCACTTTGCCGCCCTAAGCATACATAGAAAACAGAAAATAAAAGAAAGTAATAAATAAAATCAACATAGTTTTGGAAACAAACATTTTGCTTTATTTCCTTAAAGTCAAGGTATACAAAATTCGTTTAAGGTTTTGGCAATACTAGCCGAGTTATACAAAATTTAAATTACAAAATTTTTAAAAATTTAAAAATGTTCCTTAGAGATACAATTCTAGTTTTAGCGAAAAGAGAGAAGGGAGAAGCAGAAAAAAGGGTTTTTCCTATCTAAAGTTTTGCCTTCTTCTTCAGAAGTATCCTCCTTTTATAAGCCTGGAAAGAACTATTTGGACATGGATCATTTAGTTGATGAATAGTTTCCTGTCCTTCATTATTTACAGATCACATGTAGGTACTGTGGATGAATAGTACTTTATTTGTCACGCGAATGTATTGTGGATGAACAGTATTTTGTCTACCATTTTATCTGATGACTTATTATTATTGCCCTAATTTTTGCATGGATCGTCCAAATGGATTTTCAATTTATCGGACTTTAAGGCTTAACTTTTACATGGGCCGCCTTTTGCAGGTTTTCAGCCCATCAGGCTAATTAATTATAAAATTACATATATTTTATGGGAGGAAGAATGCCAAAACAATCATCTTCATTTTCATCCCCTAAGTCCACTAAGAGTTCTAAATCTTCAGATGGAGCTGTTATAGAATGGCTTGATGAAGAGCATGTTCTGCTTTGAATTAATTGTTGCATAATCTCAAAGTATTCTTCCTCGGTTTTAGCAGTTGCAAGAAGGGCACTTGCATGGGAAATCTATGCTAAGAAGCTTGTTTATTCAGGAGTAATTCCCAAAAATCCTTGTTTCTTTAGCTAGAGGCTTACTACTAGTTTTAGTATCTTTTCAGGAACATTTAAGGAGTTCTACCATTTCACTATAAATTTTCTCTGTAAAATATAGATACTAACATATAATAGTTTAAGTGCTAATAAATTTAAATATCTTTAAATAAATTTGGATTTGAGTTTTATTTATAAAAAATAAATATTAGAAGAGTTTTTTCCCTCTCTCCCTCTCATAGATCTATTTTATGTGATATGAATTAGTCAAAGTTCTTATAATATTAGAATATACCAAAAAAATAAAAAAAAGATAGATTATTTTTATACAGTAATAATTAATCAATTAATTAATAAATACCAAAAAAAAAAAATAGGCAACTTTTCATGTAGCAATTAATTAATCAATTAATTAGGGGTAAGCATAAGCTGGGAAAATCCGAAAATTGAAAAATATTTGGAATTATTTAAAAATAAAATATCCAAAACTGGACCAAATTTAAAAAACTTCACACTATACTATCTCATTTTTTTGATACGGTTCAACCTGAAAATTTAGATCTTTTGCATGGACTTGGTGCAACATAATTCAAATATAGATACTTGAGAATTTCAACACTTTCAATACTAAAAATGTCACGCCCTTACCACTACTAATAATATTTAGATATATAATTAAAGACTTAATGATAATAAAGAATCTCTTATCAAAAATATTACAATAAGTAAATACTAATCTTTAAAACTATCTTAATAGTATACATCTCTATGTACATATCACTATTTACATTATATAATTATTTCTAATGAGATCTTCATTTTATCAATCTTCTTAGTTGGCGTGGTCCGCGGCACTGCCATCTCTCGCTGCTGACTAAGCAGATATCCAACACCTATACTGAAAATTTTAAAACAAAGTGAGTGTGAGTAATTTCAAAAGGAAATTACCCACTGAGCGGATAAAATATTATTTTGAAACATTAACATAAGAAAAATTTCCTTCAAACCAATTTCAGTAGTTTCCGAAATAAAAATCAATAAATTTCAAATGCTTTGTTCACATTTCAATAAATCGCATTTTCAAAAAACAACCACGTCCGTTACTCGTTTGAATATTTCATAAAATCCTCTTTTTTCTATACACATTCGTTACATGAAATAAAACAGGAATTTATTACCATCAATATTAACTAATTACTCTATAATGCATCACTAACTAACCTTTCTCTCATACTAATCAGAAATTCAGACATGGAATGATTCACCATTTATTCAAGCAGTATTTTAAAAGGTAATTTATCAAATAAAGTAAATCAATACTTCACCACACATTCTTTGATAATATACTTTAACATACTAACAATGAGATCATCATCCACATATACCATCCATTAAAATATATTAAATAGGAGTACTTCATGCACCTACACATGATCTTAAGCGCAATATCATTCAATACTATAATATCTCACAATCATTCATTC
>CATIWO010340881.1:0-12145 GCA_949673435.1 Macaranga tanarius | reverse complement strand
TTATACCCAATGGGCCAACTCAAGTTCACAATACATACGCACTTACAACCACAAATTCAACACCATCACATTTCATGTTTACTATGTTCAAGCATATACCTTACAATAATTTCATCAACATATACCTCATAGCAAATATATCAACCTCACTCTAGTATACAAATACTAATCAAGTTGTAACATACCGTAGTAGTATCACAATTCAATATTCATAATTTATCCACATGCATTTCTTATCAATGCAAGTACGTGTTCCAAACCAAGTCCACCATATATTTATTTGATATATCTCACAAGCATTATTGTTCATATACAATGCTTAATTTATAAATTACAAAAAAAACAAGAATAACATTTATTTAGCAATACTACATATCCTTGCATCTCATTTAATATATAACAATAACTACTTACCTCAAGTGCTTTCAACCCCTTCAAAATCAAATTTTCTCCTAGTCATTGGTATCTTCTCTATCCTTATCCTTGCCTACACATAATCGTACATCAATACCATGTAGACTCTTGCATTAAACTCAACAAAATTCAACTAAGTGCAACCCCATACTCTAGGTTCAATGTTCCCAAATAATTCACACACATGTTCAAAAATCATGAAAATATTACTGAAGTTATACCTGTGAGTCTACTTAAAATCCCAACTAGAATTACTCGATTTCGACATTTATGGAATTAATTATGGATTTTTTAGCAAAACTAGGTAAAACAAAGGTGACAGACTGAGCACGAAAATGTCAAGCTATGCCAGTTAGTCTTAACTGTAAAATTAGCTCTGGCACAAAACATAAAAGTTGTAGGGGACTCTCTAAAGTTTCCAGAAAATTAAACTTTGCTAAAATCAGAGGTCTAAAACTCAAAATATGGCCAGTATAATGAGACTGATGCAACACCCAAAATAGAACACGAATTTCAACTTACAAAACCTAACTTTAAATAATCACAAATAAATGCAAGACTTACATAAATGATGTCCAAACACCTTACGAAGCTTCTTAATATCCCCAAAATGATTCTTTGATGTATAGAGAATTTATCAAAATCTCTCAAAGCTATCAACAATTTCTTTTCTTCTTCCTCTCTAATGAAATTCTCTACAAAACCTAACATATACACACACACCTCACAATAAAATATATACATTAAATATACACCAATTAAAATACCCCATTTGCCTAAGTTGTGTCCCCTTAATAAAAAGCAAACTTATCACTTACAATATAATAATACTAATACTCTTAATTATAATAACAAATATCACCACAAATTGTCTCTACACCCCTTAATGAACTTGGATTATTGCACAATAATCCATAACTTCCTATTGTGACAATAAACTCCAAACTTCTTTTTCAATTTAGTCTCTCTCTACATTTATACTCATTCCCACACTTAACTATAGTCCACTATCTATAATGCTTAATATGCAATACATATACGTATGTTAGAAGGACGGGTGTTACATTTCTCCCCTCCATAAAGAAAATTTCATCCCCGAAATTAACTACTTATCAAATAAATGCTACTTCTTGAACTCAATTCCTTATCATCCTTATTGCTTAAGCTCCCATCATATCTTTCAATTTCTATACTATACATTCCAATTTTTCGACTCAAATCTCTGTGCAGCATACCAAATGATAATACTTTATGCCATTTCACATTTTATAACATCATATGCCCAAAGGCATTACATTTTCAAATGTACACAATAACATGATTACAATATTCAACATTATTTCTCACCATCGCTTCTCTAGTACTGGTGACCGGCACAATTTTCTCAGTGGAGCTTGACACTTTACTTTCACCTAACAACCTCTTCTATGATTCTTTTCATTGTTAGTCAATAATTGAAAGACTTTAGACTTCATTGTTGTCCTACTTTGATGCCTTATGATAAGTATATACCTCAATGATTAAATCATATTAGCTAATTTGGAATCATTAGATGAAATATTCGCTTCGTGAGATCCTAATTTCTTAATACACATTATGCTTCTAGTCTTAAAACCTTAACATGACTTATTAAATTTCATTCCCAAATCAATAATGCAAACAAAAGAGTAATAGTAATTATTTTTCCTTGCTTCCCAAGTTCTTATTGTTCAGCCTCAGTTTATTCCTTAATAATTATGCACAAAAGATAATACCTTATTTCAACCCCCAACTCATTTACCTGACATAATATATAACCATGTCTTTTGTAAGTTGTTCACATGTCTATGTCAACTTAATAAATAAATAAAGTACCCTTCAAAGTTACTACCACTCCTCTTATAATTCTGTCTTAATTATCCTTGTAGTGGCTTTTAATTATTTATAACAACTATGTAACCACACACTATCAGCTTCTATTTTAATAAACTGAAATTAATGCTTCCCATAACAACTATTCAATCAAACAATCTATCTTGCTAAATTTCAAGTCTACTTCAAATAATATAATAGCTTTCAATAATTCTCTCAAAAACCTTTTCAGAATTTCCTAATTAAAGAAATATATCCATTACTTCATTTAGTAACACTTTTACTTACTCAATTAAATCCATAAACTAATCATATATGGAAAGTATACCAAAAATTTACACATTCAGTTCATATAATCAAGAGAATGTACAACCACATATGCACTCGCAACATTCTTACAAATACTCACATTTTACCAAATCCATACATAAATGAATAGAAATATAATTAATAATATTAGAGCGCACCTCACATAAACTTATATCTCAAGGCTTATTTAACACCTGTACTCATCTCAATGATAAGGGATAGCGTCTCATAATGATTCACATAAGAGCAAGAGTTTATTCACTCACATCCCAATTTTAACAGTCGGTACCTAGTCGAAACTATTCTCATACAATCACATCGCTCTTAATATATTTTAGCTTATTTAAATTGTCAACAGACACTTAGCCAATCGACATAGTATCAATATTGTTGTTGACGGACACTTAGCCAATCAACATAATCATTATTTCGTATTTTTTTCTATTTAAAGCAGAATCCCATTAAGTTGGTAATCATATCATCTCTACAAGCATAAAACTATTCATGCCATATTTAAACAATTCAAGTGTGATGCAAACTCATGTAAATAAATGCATGAACTTATAAATTCATCTATCCATAGCGATACATTTTAGATAAAAATAATATGTGCACTGGTGTCTCCTTTGGTTATTACAGGAGTTTCTTGTCTTATGTGGGCATACATTCTTACTTGACTCTGAATTGACCTTAAGACCTCGTTGATATTGTTGTATTATTTCCATTTCCTCTCTTTCTTTGACCCTTTCATCGGTGGTTTCGTGGTATATTTTCCTCGGCACTACTTTGGCTCATCATTTGAGATTCTTCATCATTTTTCTTTCTTGGACAATCCATGATAAAATGTTTGGGTTGTCTACAATAAAAAACACACTCTTAGTTTAGTTCCCCAATATTCTCCCAAATGAAGTTTACCACAACTGTTACACATTGAAGCTGTTGTACCATCCATAAATTTGCTTTTACTAATGTCTTTTTGATTATCTACTTCTCCAATACCCATGTTGTATGATTCTTTCACTGATTGATCATACTGGTTCATCCTACTTTTCTTGAATTGGCATTGCTGAGTCCCAGTGGTTATGAAAGATAAATCATCTCTTTCCCCAGTTGGTGTAGTAAAGGCACTTGTCATTCTCTTCTTATTGGTATCCAAAATACTCTTTTCTAGTATTGTTTCCTCAGCCTATAGTGCCACTTCTAAAAGAACTCTATAAGTTAGTGGCTTTACTGCTATTCTTTCTCTAATCTCAAGATTTAATTCCCTTTCAAATTTATTTTTTTCAATTCGTCAGTGGCTACCTCCCCAAATGCGTATTTCGATAGCCTTATGAATTGGACTTCATAATTGGCTACAGATAATTCTTCTTACTTTAAATTGAGGAATTCGAACTTTTTCTTATCCTTGTATACATCTGACATGTATTTATCGGTGAATGCTTGCAAGAAAAGTGCCTAAGAAATTGTCATTGGCACATTCCTGCTTCTCGGCACCGTATCCTAACAGTCCAAGGCATCTTGTTCGAATAATGACGTCGCATAGCTAACCCTCTTTTTAAGAGTGCAATCAAATTGATTTAACACTCTTTCTGTACCCCCCAACCATTCTTTAGCCACCATTAGGTTAGTGGTTCCTACAAAAGCTTTGGCACCTTATTTTCTAATCTTTTCAAAATTCTCATAAAGAGCACTCTCATTCGGTTTTTGTGCCATCTCTTATATAGCTTGCACAAACTCTTGCATAAATGGAGGGTAAGGAGCTTGAGGAGAAAGTGGTTAGAGTTGTGATTGTTCACTTAATGTATGCATAGGCACTTACCTATGAACCGACTCAGATGACTCTTCAGGGCTAGAGCGAGGTGATTGGTGTCCATCCATCCTAATACAATTTAACACACATCAACTGTGTACAACTCATGATTTATGCATGATATGCCATAAATGCATCATATTCTCATGTCCCAAGAGAATCTAACTCCCACTCTGATACCACTTAATGTAACACTCCCAAATATCACATATAAACACGTGGTATAAGATTTTTTTTATATATAGTATATGAAATACATATACATCAAATCACATATAAGTTCTCATGTAATATACAACTTCTACCCAATATCATTTTTCTTCTATTACTCGTGGCTAAAATATATTCATAATATCAATAAAAACATGCGATATATCTATGCAAATGAGGATGATGTCTAACTGCACCAAGCTCACCTCTGGCCCACTTGAGGTCACTAACAAATGCAAGTTCGAGCTTTTTCTAACTATGCCCTAAAACATATAAATATAATAAATGAGTTTGATACTCAGTAAGTAGTTACGAAAATAAATCCACATGTTAACTTCTCAAAAATTAATTAATCCAATTTAAATAAAAACACTGAAATTTTGGGCCACACGGTCTAGAACATGGCCGTGTTCTAACCCCGTGTTCGTCCCGGTCCTAAACATACTCCCACACGGCTATGGACATGCCTATGTTCGTGCCCCGTGTGCATCTCGCTCTAAAATATACAATTTAACAAATTCATACACAGCCATGTATATGCCTGTGTACTGAACCGTATTGCTCTCGGTCCAAAATACACATTTTCATAATTTTATACACAGCCATGCATACGCCCGTGTACTAGACCGTGTTGCTCTCGATCTAAAATACACGTGTTCACAAATTGGTACACGGCCTTGAACACGCCCGTGTACTCACCCATATAGCTCTCGGGTTAAAATTCTCATTTGGCACACGGCCATGTTCTAACTTAAAATAAATCGTGTCCTCACACACGGCTCGGGACACGCCCATCTCTTAACCTGTGTCTAAATACATAGTCTGGGACACGCCTATATCTCAGTCTATTTTTCTCAACCTAAAAGCATATTTTTCCAATTAACAAGTAATTCATCACAAGTTCATAATTTCAATTACATCATTAGTAATCTAACAAGTGCTAGCATAGATAAATGGGTGTTCACAACTCAAGATCTACATCCCATCAATCATCACATTTCTCAATTCATCAATCTCACAATAAAACCACATTCTTATATTCATCACATCAATATACACAATTATAGGCAGAGAATATACCGTTCATATACCAAAAGTTTACTAAAAGTAAACCAACCCTATACCATATATATACATCATTCTTACCACCATGAATGACACATTCCAACCAAATATAGTCAAACAACCATAGTTACTTAAAAATCAATATATACATGCATTATATTAATAATTACTTATAATTAGCACTTTTCCATCAATTTATAATTATAAGTCTTATTTGCCTTACCGATGGACATTTATCCAATCGACACCATATTATTTTAACTTACCGATGAACACTTAGCCAATCGACATAAACAACAAATCACATATGTCGACAGTCACTTAGCCAATCAACATACTCAACAATTTATACATGTCAACGATCGTTTAGCCAATCGACATAATCAACAATTCGCACTGCCGACGGTCACTTAGCTAATCTATATAATCAACAGTTCGCACTACCGACGATCATTTAGCCAATCGACTTAATCACAATTCACACTATCGACGATCACTTAGCCAATCGACTTAATTATAATTCACGTAAGTCGACGGTCACTTAGCCAATTGACATACTCAACAATTCACAAATGTCGACGGTCACTTAGCCAATCGACACAACCAATAATTTACGTATGCCGACGGTTACTTAGCCAATTGACATACTCAACAATTAATATAGTCGATGGTCACTTAGCCAATCGACATATTAATCACATTTTATATAGTCGACGGTCACTTAGCCAATCGACATAATCACATTTAACATAGTCAACGGTCACTTAGCCAATCGACATGTTCATCACATATCACATCCATGATTACTCATAACTATAACATCATTTATACCCAATGGGCCAACTCAAGTTCACAATACATACGCACTTATAACCAAAAATTCAATACCATCACATTTCATGTTTACTACGTTCAAGCATATACCTTACAGTAATTTCATCAACATATACCTCATAGCAAATATATCAACCTCACTCTAGTATGAAAATACTAATCAAGTTGTAACGTACCGTAGTAGTATCATAATTCAATATTCATAATTCATCCATATGCATTTCTTATCAATGCTAGTATGTGTTCCAAACCAAGTCCACCATATATTTATTTAATATATCTCACAAGCATTATTGTTCATATACAATGCTTAATTTATCAATTACAAAAAAATAAGAATAACATTTATTTAGCAATACTACATATCCTTGCATCTCATTTAATACATAACAATAACTACTTACCTCAAGTGCTTTCAACCCCTTCAAAATCAAAGTTTCTCCTAATGATTGGTATCTTCTCTATCCTTGTCCTTGCCTTCATATAATCATACATCAATACCATATAGCAAGCATGACCCTTGCATCCAACTCAACAAAATGAAACTAAGTGAAACCCCATACTCTTGGTTCAATGTGCCCAAATAATTCACACACATGTCCGAAAATCATGAAAATATTATTGAAGCTAAATCTATGAGTCTACTTCAAATTCCAACTAGAATTGCTTAATTTGGAAATTTATGGAATTAATTATGGATTTTTTAGCAAAACTGGGTAAAATAGAGGTGACAAACTGAGCATGAAAATTTCAAGCTGTGCCAGTTAGTCTTAACAATAAAATCAGCTCTGGTACAAAACATAAAAGTTGTAGGGGACTCTTTAAAGTTTCCAGAACATCAAACCTTGCTCAAAAAAGAGGTGTACAACTCAAGATTTGGCCAAAGAAATGAGACTGATGCAACACCCAAAACAGAATACGAATTTCAACTTACAAAACCTAACTTTAAATATTCACAAATAAATGCAAGACTTACATAAATGATGCTCAAACACCTTATAAATCTTCTTAAGCTCTCCAAAATTATTCTTAAATATATAGAGAATTTATCAAAATCTCTCAAACTATCAACAATTTCTTTTCTTTTTCCTCTCTAATGAAATTCTCTACGCAACCTAACATATACACACACACCTCATAATAAAATATACACATTAAATATACACCAATTAAAATACCCCATTTTTCTAAGTTGTGTCCCCTTAATAAAAAGAAAACTTATCACATACTAATACTCTTAATTATAATAACAAATATCACCACAAATTGTCTTTACACCCCTTAATGAACTTAGATTATTACACAATAATCCATAACTTCCTATTATGACAATTAACTCCAAACTTCTTTTTCAATTTCGTCCCTCTTTATATTTATACTCATTCCCAAACTTAACTATAGTCCACTATCTATAATGCTTAATATGCAATATATATATGTATGTTAGAGGGAGGGGTGTTACACAATATGTCAATGCAAATGGGTGTACAATTAGGTTGATTGTACTAATAGTAAATAGTCCATCAAATAGTAAAAAAGGTTGAGCCATATGTGAATTTATGTATAGCCCGAGTTAATAAGGTTTTGCAATTGTCACAACAGGTACTCACAGGCATATTTTCGGATGGCATGGCATGATTATAACAGAATATTCATGTTTTTAAACAATAAGCAAGTCATTTGTTGATTTTAAAATAGGCTAAATGATCCAAAAGAGAAATAATAAACTTGCCCCCTTGTTTAAAAAGTAGCAAATGACAACCATTCTCTAGTATTGTCATCATAGTACAATAAATTTGTTGGGTTCATACAAGCAACACCACGACTCCTGGTCATGTGCAATTTTCATGTTCTTTATGCACAAAGGTATCCGAAGTTCACAAGCATCACAATAGATACCTAGCATCGCGTGCATTTTACAAAGTCCCAATGACTCTAAAGTAAGGTAATAACTATAACAGAGGATGATAAATCATTGGAAATTCTCTAAATAAATAGATAGATTTTTTATTTAGTTAGTATACAAGAGTCAGGTGGGACCCTAGAGTAAGTTAATACTGGTTTATTTATATGGGCTAAATCAAGGTGAAAGTCCAAGGTTTCCTTCAGTGAGATACCCTCTATTATGGAGTTGGGTTATAGGCCTTGGTTAGGTAGGCCCGACATCTTTTACCTACTCGAGAGAAATTGTACCTCATAGTGGACTTGGGAGCATCAAATGATCCCTACAGCTCTTTTGGACTAAATGAAGGCTAAAGGTGATGATACTAGACTAATTACCCTAATACTCAAGTGGAATCAAGGAAGATCATAATTCAATACCATTGGCTAAAAAGGAACTAAGGGGTTCAAGTGCACAAAGTTTTATGCAAATGTAATATGCTGTTATGAAGGAAACTATAGTAAATGAACATAATGAGAAATAACCAGTTTTGAAACTGTTACTCCTTTAAGTAGTCTCACTAGACTCGCCAACTGTGAGAAGGCACATGATGGTTTTTATGGTGGGTCGACATAGGGAGGAAGCTAATATTTTATGTTTTAGAGTCGCCACCTGCTCACATGGGAATTTGATACATAGATTCTAAACTATGCAGAATCCACTTTCTTTTTCAGAGATTTTGAGTTCAGGAAGAGGTTTCTACTTAACTGTTTCTTATTATGTAAGATACTTTTCGCATCACCCTAGCTTCAGTTTCATGATATCAAGTAAATATAACAACCATAACATGCATATACATTCACAATGTACATATAAGTACAATTACATCCACAATATCGCCATACATTATATAATAAATAAAAACAAGCAGAAGAAAGGGATTAAGGGTACATCGTTTTGATTAAATCCTAATAAATACATCAAAAATTAGAAAAAGTGTGGAAAAGGAAATCTAATCCTAATCTAGCCAAACATGGTAAATGAATTTATCCATAACACACATCCATCACATTCATCACATAGTCACAACCATCATCCATACATCCATCGTTCAAATAAAAGTATTGCTACATCAATAGCCAAGATAGCAATTATGCAAGTGAATATGTGAGATGAAATACAAACGACCCACAACATCCTTTTGATGCCAAAATGGGAAACATGTCAAAAATATTTTAAAAGCAAGGATGTAAATTTTGACATAAAATAAATTTTTATTACGAAAATGAATTTTCATGAACATGCAAGAAAACATTTAAAGAAAAATGCAACCTCTGGGCTAAAATGTCAACTTTATCTATGAAAATAGGATTTTGATGTCTAAAGTGGAGAAATGTATAAATAATGTAACAATGCATCATTTAACCTAAAAACATAACATTTACGTGAAAAATGTCATTTTTTACAAAGAAATATCTTTAAAAATGCAAAAACATAACTCATACCTAAAAATACTATTTTGACATGGCAAGTTGCATAAAAGTGTGTTTTTTATGCAAAATTGATAAAAAAAAATGTGGGAAATAAC
Organism: Macaranga tanarius; assembly: GCA_949673435.1. Classification (NCBI taxonomy): domain Eukaryota; kingdom Viridiplantae; phylum Streptophyta; class Magnoliopsida; order Malpighiales; family Euphorbiaceae; genus Macaranga; species Macaranga tanarius. The sequence continues at coordinate 2,182 of CATIWO010340881.1, read as the reverse complement.
ATAAAAGTGCGTATTTTGGCCTAGAAATGCTAACTTTATGCACAAAATGCAAATTTTCATAGAAAAACAAGAGAAGATGTCAAAATGCAATATTTATGTAAAAATGGCAAGAAAATCTAAACAAGAAAAAAGTATGCAATTTTCAATTAAAAAATCCACTTTTATGCTAAAAATGATGAAATGCAAAAAAAATGATAAAAAAATGCAAACTTCTTGTCAAAGATTTGATTTTTCACTAATAAATACGACTTTTCATGTAAAAGTGGTAAAGATTCAATTTTAAACTTCAAAATATAATTTTTACATCAAAAAAGGCATGAAAACATGATCATAAGGTATTAAAGATGTAAACTTTACAAAAATACAAATAAATGGGTTTCAACCCACATGTAGAGAACCATTCTAAATTAAAAAAAATGCATTAATAGCGATAAAGGAAACATTCCAAGTGCACAAAAAATAGCAAAGACTCCCAAATAATACCCAACTTCATCTCCTTCATTATATATCATATTTCAAACTGCTTCTCATCATAAATCACAGCACAATTTTAAAAATAAAAAGAAGAAAGGGTAGGAGTAGAAAGAGAATGTATTTAATACAAAATAAACATATAATATGCATCTTTGGGTCCTCAATTTAGGTTAGGCCTTTTGGTAGAAATTGATTTAAAAGATCTAAAAGTAGAGATTTAGACCATCATTGCCCAAAAGAAATGAGAAATGACATGAAGATGCAACTTATACCTCTTGAAGCATGCTTTAACAAAGATGAAGGCTTTGTTTGGTGCAAATAGACACAAAAAATCAACCTAAAATCAAAAACAATATGGGTTATATCAAATTAGGTGTCCTAAATTTCCAATCCGGTAGAGTTTTAGTATATTTTCTCAAAAAGGGCCCAGTTTGGTAAAGGGAGGGGTCTGAATTCATAGATCTCTCCAAGGATACTCATGGGCACGTGCCCATGACTTTATGGGTGTGTGCTTGTGATTTTATGGGCACGTGCACATAAAAGTGATAGGCACACACCCACACTCATTGGGCATATGCCCATAAATGAAAAATCCATGGGCACATGCCTATAGAGATGGTCGCGGGCCTCTCACTCATCCTAAGGATCTTTTCAGTCCTTTTTATGGTTTTTAGGCTCAAACTGAACTCAAAGTTTAGAGCTATATTGGTTTAGAAGTGAAAAAAGGTTTATTTTAGGGTTTCTGGATGGTTAAAGCACGTCTTTGAGGTTTCAACCATAGTTTTCATTCATTTTATAGTGAATTGGTTTCATCATGGGGCCACTTTAAAGGATTGCTAGAATTTGAGTATCAACAATTATCATCTTCAATAGACCACTAACATGATTCTTTAAAGCTGTAAAAGTGCAAATATTGAGGCTTCCCCTAAAGCTAACAAATAGCTTGAAGAACTCGAGGGATAATCCTCTGGATCATCGCAAGAGGTAGATAATTCTCACCACATATTTCAAATTAACCTAGAGGAGAAAGAGAAATATCCACCTCCACATAGAAGGGAGGAGGTGCTACAATAATAAAGGTTATTCATAATGGCCACCATAATAGCAGGCCGACACTCCCTCGTTCTATTTATTACAATATTAATCCTATTATGCATCCTAACTTGTATGAATGTGATGGTGGTGTGCAAAAAAACTCAGGGGCATAGCTCCATTGTATTATAGAGGGTCCCCCAGGTATATCAATTGGTCGTACAGAGACACATGGTGGATGTGGATGTTGTAAGAGACATGGTGCAGGAATTGTATATACCATGCTTAAGACAAATTGGTCAGCTAGAATTTCACAAACCCTATTTTGAGGCAATTAACTGTGATAATTCACATCCTAGGGGTTATAAGATTATAGAGTTCTCTTTATTCTCTGAAAAGAAAGGACAATCTACCTCGAGCACATTGCCAAATTCACTGTATAGTGTGGTAAACTTGCAAATAATTTTCTAATTTTAAATTTAAATTATTCCCTAACTTATTAACTGGTATTGCATTCACTTGGCATGTAACATTGTGATGTGTACTAATCCGCAAGCGTACAGAATCGTATCAAGTAGTAAATAAAGATATCATCCCACAGAGATTTGGTGATGACTACTGTAATACTCACAATGTTTAATTGTTTAGACAACGAAATAGAGTTTGTAATTTCAAG
>CATIWO010340839.1:0-19506 GCA_949673435.1 Macaranga tanarius | reverse complement strand
TTACTTCTTAATCCCTCTTCTTTTCTTTCTTTCAATTTCATCCTTATAACTTCCTCTAACAACATCAAACTTTGATGTCTTATAACATGTCCGCATTAAGTGCTTATCTCAAAATACTAGAATGCCTTATCAATGTCAATTCCATGCCACATGCTTTTTCGATATCAGTTATTGACTTATTTACTAAAGAATCAAACTCCAAAGCATATTTCAGAACAGTGGCATATAACTCTTAAATCATCAAATTTAATTAACAACAGTAATCACATTCTAAATTCATAATCATGAACAGTAATCCGGTCTTAGGACACGGATGTTACATCAGTAATGCCACATCAACACATCCACACTCATTTTTTTATCAAAGTTAAATTTAACTATAATTGCTACTAATTTTTTAAATCTGATTATTTTTGCTAAAATTACAACAAATCAATCAGGTTTAAATTTTTTAGACCAATAGAACTTTCTTTTATTATGCATAAATATTAAGTGTATATGCAATCCACGAAGCCATCAAGTTTGATGTTATCCATAACCTATGTTTTCAAACAACTAAAAAATTTGAACTTTAATTTAAAGCTTTGGCATTTGTAAGAAAGAAATTAGGTAAAGATTGTTTGTGTAATGAGGACCATTTGTTCAAAGTGCCATTTTCTTCAACTTTGTATGGATTTCTTGGCAGTTAAGGACTTAAAAAAATAAAGTTTGCTTCCTTTTTAAAAAAAAAAAAAAAAAAAAACTTTCTTTTTCTTCTTTCTTTCTCCCCTAATCTTTCTTTTTTTTTGGGTGCATTTCCAATTAATATATTGGTATTCATTTTATTTTTATAAATTAAAAATTTGAATATTTGATTTCTGTTTTAAAAATTGCACTTAAAAGAAAACTTTTTCTTAATTATTTAATGGCCTCCCATTTCTAGAGTTGGAGGGTGGATTAATGGGTAGGTGGAGTGCAATTAATTGGACTCCTGTTGTCTTTTGCACTATTTTCATCCCTAAATTCAAAATTGATAATTGTTGAAATTTTAATGTCTGATAAAGAATTATTCAGTCCATAAATTCTAAATTTATATTCAATGAACTAAAATTTTAATCATTCAATTTAAATTTCAAAATAGAAGTTATAAAACAAGATAAGTCATATTTATAATATGAATATGAGAGTTTTGAATCTATGTTATTTTTATGTGAATTAATGAATTGTGAATAAATATATTTTGCCAAGAAAATATGCCAATTAAATTTTCCATTACAAAAAACATCTTTTCTTTTTTTTTTTGGCTGCAAACTACACCATATAGAATTGAATTTCTCTTAGCCATGTATTCCATTGGATTACACGTTTACCCTTAGCAATTTTGTGAAATGTATTAAGAGAACCACATGAATTTGCTAAATATGTGGTTTTGATTAATACATATTTCGTAATCATAATAAAATCCCAATTAAATAGTAAACAACAGGAGTCAAAAAGAAAAAGAGACAATTTTATTAAATTTAATTTAGTCTTAAAATAAGTAATACTGATTAAAGAAAAGTGAGTAATAATATAAATAAGTTAAGTTGGATGGAAATAATAAATGAAGAAATCAAAGAAAAAAAGTGTGAAAATTAAAGCAAATATATATATATATATATATATATATAAGATTGGGATGGTGTCACTAACAAAAGGATTCAAGCTCAGTCATGAAAAGCTAGTCATCATTCACCTAATAATACCCCACACCCATATCCATATATACGTAAAAACAGTACCATATATTGTTAAGGCACAATAACAAATTAACAATACATAAAAAGTAAAAACTGACTAATCCATATTTTTTGGATATATGGATAATATACAGTAGGTCCCTCCCTCTTCTCAATCATAGAATGAAAACGTACCAACAATTATTACAAGTCTTCCATTTTTTTAAAAGATTTTTCTCCTTTATACATTAAACTAATAATATCCCCTTTTAGAGGAATGGACTTCACTCACAATTTCCGTACACATCTTATCAATATCTACATTACCTTAGTTACTAATATAGGGATAAAATTTAGCTACACATACATGTGTTTTTTAACCTCTAATAAATTCTCTTATCGCTAACTTGGCCTTAAAAGATATTTAATCAACTAATGATTCTAAGAATCACTAGTCAAGAGCTGTTTTTGTTCCGTGAGTCTTGAATTTGAACTGTAATATATACAATCATATGAAATTGGTTGTCAGAAATTTTTTACCATTTTTATAATTTTATTTATATCGAACCAAATTAATTAAAGTTAAATTGACTTTAAACACCAGTAATTTAAAAAAAGGAAAAGATATTTAATGAAAACAAACATTCATGCTAAGCATATCCACTTAGGTACTCTTATTTGAGAAACACACATAAATATGTTGTGAATTGTAAAAAACGTGTACATGTGCATATACACATAAGTGCATGTCGCAATAGGTAAAATACAGCCTCATTGTTGAACAAAAATTGATGGGAATTGTCACCAATATTCTCTTGTGGTTGCAAAATCATTTTTGTCACATCGATCCTTCTTCTGTATATGGGGGTGAAGGTGCTGAAGCTGCACTCCACAAAATAAAAAAGCAAGCAAATTGAACGTAGCTAGCTCCTCAAAACTCTTTGATCCTTTTCATTAAATGGCTATCCATATCGTCCACCTCACTTAAATTGTCATTTTCCTTTCATTGCAAGTAATTCCCATAATTAAGTTGCTTTTGGTAGCTTAGTAAGTAGCCATGCTTGATTAATTAATGTGGTGGAGTTGCTATGGCTATATGCTTAGTATATATACATATATATTTTCAAGAGCTAGCAAAGTGCCTTGCAAAGAAGTGTATAAAAATGAAGAGAAGAAGAAGATAAGGATTATGAGCCAATTGGAAGAGTCCGTAAATTGGATTTTCAATTACGACCACTAGAGTTTCCATGTGCTTATCCATTTCTTTTGCTGGCTAGATTGAAATTTCAAAGACCCAAATGTATATTACTATCTAAATTTTTGGATACTTTGAATATATTATGTTTAACGATAAGATTTTTTTTGTCTCCATATTTCAAAAATATTTATGGGAGATTAAGGGGAAGGTTAAGGTTGAATACTTTCACCCATGATAGGATGATAAATCATCAATGGGTTAAACTGTTAACGATTAAATTTATAATATATATTTTAAGTGTGTTTTATTTAATTAATAAAAATAAAATATATATTTATATGTTATAAATCTAACAATAAAATATAGTGTAAAAAAATCAAAATAATTTTAGATATTTATACGATGAGATTGACATCATAAACTATAAGTCCTACTTTATAATTTATCCTTTCTTAGCATTGTGACCAGATAACATTGCTAGACAATAAACTTTTGCACGTAATATATTTTACTAAAAACACAAGAAAGAAATTTTCTTCTAACTATTTTTATTGAAAAAATTACAAATATATAGATTGACAACAAAGGGAAAATTGGTAGGGGAAAAAATGCTAAATTTTATATATATATATAAAAAAAAGGAATATGAGATACCTAAATTAATCTTGCATGCCTGCAGAGTACAGAGGAATATTCAACAGGAACATGAAATATTCAAATATGTAAACAAAAATGGGGGCCCTCATCAGCTCAGCTATGGCGCTACTTAATTGGCTGACCCTCAATTATACATAGCAAAGTGCTGTAGAGATTACCTAACTAGTAGAAATTTTTTAAGAAAATGGATTTCATGTTTAATGTATTGGAACAAACAAGAAACTTATTAATTGCAGAGTGAATTTTGTTTATTGATAAAATAAAAATTCTGTTAATTAAAAATATATTTAGAGATATAGAAATTAAAAAGTGATCTCTGATTGATAGTTCTTATATTTTTTACAGTTGTTAGAATTAGAAAAATTTCACTTTAAAATTCGATCTTTAATAATTATTTTAGAGATAGTAAAATTTTATTATTTTTATATGAGTTTGGGTTATATAGGTTCATATGCCTTTATAAAATTATTACGATTTTGTGAAGAAGTGTATCCTATTTCTGACTAAGTGTGTATTTATTTGTTTTGTTAATTTTTAAAAAAATATATTTACAAATGTGTGTGATGTGGTGTCTTTCATTCACCGGAATCGGAGAGTAGGTTGGTTCTTTGGGATCCCATATTAGTTGTGTAATGTGTGTGTTTGGATTATATGGTTTAGTATGCCTTTACAAAATTGTCATAGTTTTATAAAAGAGTGTGTCGTCTCTGACCCAGTGTGTATTAGTATTTTTTTTAATTAAAAAAATATTAAAAAATGCATTTGTATCGCCCATACCAATAAAAGAGACTTTAATCAAAAGCAGGCATAAAAAAAAAAAGCAGCAGAAATTGAAGAGGGGGCCAATTTTAGCATCTGGCCCCTCAAAATGCATAACATACAAACAATGAAAAGAACATAATGTTTCTTCCCTCTCCTTTAAATTCTCCATCTTTTCTCATGATGATTTATGTCTGATATTTTCTTTTATCTTTTTTAATCATTAAAATTTCATGTTGATCTCCCAGAATCCAGGTCTTTCACATTTACAGATTCTTTCTTTCTTTATGTTAAACCAACAAAAAAAAGAGAGCAAAAGAAGACATGCCCAAATCACCTCACACAGACATCTTTCCGTGCACTTTAATTGTCTCTTCTCAACACAAAAAGTTTCTTGATTCTTTAATATATATATATATATATATATATATATATATATATATATATATATATATATATATATATATATATATGGATAATGATACATGTAACAGTTTGTAATTGTCGTGGTCTATTATATAATCATTTTTTTAATTTATATTTTTTATACTTTTATTTATTTTTTCATTATACAGAAAGACAATTTAGCAAAACATTTTAATAATATATTGTAGATAGTAATATTACTAGCTGCAACATATATCTTTTCCTATATATTCTTTCCTCCATGTAATATTCAAGAAAGAAAAATAATTAAAAGGCCCAACTTTTTGGTTCTTTTTTTTCTTTTTGACCTCACCCACCAAACTTCTTGATAAATGCCTATGGTAGTAGATTACACTGAATTTGAATGAGGGGGACAGAGAAAATTTTCTTTAAGATTCTTGATGATTTGGTGAAAAATTTTGTATGAATAGAGAGATTGAAGACAGGTGCTATCTTGCACCGTCCCTGTAGATGCAATAGGAAACATGACCAAAATTCAAGGATGGGTGGCCATTTGAGAAATTGACTTTGATAACATGTAGCTTTACTTACATTTGTTGTTTTTATTGATATACCATAGAGTATGTAAATCATTTCATGCACCAAACTTATGCTCCTTTGACTTTCTATATTAATTTGAATAAATAATTATAATATTGTTTTCTTAGCTACCCATTTTAGAACATGATTTCATTATGAAATTGTATAAACCATACTGATGAAAAAGGAAATATCAAAGGATGTGGATTCGGTGCACGCGATTTGGTCTAAAGAAATTTAATTGGCATAATTGGATTATGTGACCATCACCCATCAAGAAGTTGCTCTCTTTTGTTTTTGTTTGCCATACAAAGGAAAAATAATACAATGGGATAATAATATGGTATGGGTCCCCTTGGCTTAAATAGTATCAATTGCTTATTATATTTTCTTTTTTCTTTTTTTTTTACTAAAAATTAGTCAATAATAAGCCATCCTAATAGTAATACCAGTAGTTTAAAACTCCTCATATTTAATATTTTTCTCCTTAACAAAAATTACATTAATTTTTTCCATATTTATATTTGATGTGAAAAGTATAAATTTTTTTTTATTGATGCATTCATCAACATTTGATAAAAAAGTTATATTCCGCTGTATAATCCAAGATTTCAATTTATTCTTCAATACACATAAAAAATTATTATAAAATGAACTAATACATATTTTATAATGTTAAAAAGTTAAATTTCAGCAATTTTTTTTTTTTTTTGACTTGGAGAATGGAAAGTAAGGATAGATGCCTTGACCTATTAATGTATTGAAAAGAAGATGAAAATTACTTAAAGAACATAAGGAAAAAAAGGTCACATTGAAGGATTAGAAAACAAGAATTATTTATGTTCCCCGCTAGTATCACTTAGTAAACAAGGGTTCCAACAGATTTTGTTCACTTTCAACAGAATTGCCAGAAGCTCTACATTTGTTGAAAAGATAAGACAGGATTTTGGTTAGCAATTTAATAAACGATGACTCCTACTAAGATGGTCTACATTTGTTTGCCCAAGAAACCTATACTAAATTGAAACAAAGTGGTCAAGAATGTACAATGTTATGGGGAAGTATGTAAGGTACCATCAAGATGTGCTGCATGCAGCAAGTCGAAACACATTCTGTGGTGGAAACTTGAACCTCGTGACTATATTGTGGACAAGTAGGTGACCCGTAAGGCTTCCACGAATCTCGGCTTAGTTTGTTCATTCCATTAATTTTGTTTAATTTGTACTTCTTGTCGTTTGGCTTTCAATTTAAGCATCCAAAAATATTCGGTTGGCAACACAATTGACATTTTTTGACCATTAAAAAGGCAGTAAATTTTGCATGTTATTTTGAGTATTAGAACTTGCGTGGCCAAACTAATTGATGAAATTGAGAATCATCAATCAAGGCAACACTGAAGACACATTATGGCCCATTTGGTTTGGTTGTCTTCCTGTCACGTTCAGAGAAGAATCATCAGCTCAGTAGCCCTTTAAAAAAATCAGTTGGGAGCTTAATTCATGGGCCGTTGCTTGCAAAGGATGAGACCAAGGAACCTACAAAAGAAGGTCACATGATTCTTGCAATGAGATTGCCCTTGGAAATGGTGTCTTTCATCCATCTTTTACTCAGGAAAAAAAATAGTACAATTTTATAAATCATTGGTTAAAACATGACATTGCCAACAGAATTGTATCTTTCATCCATCTTTTACTCAGGAAAAAAAATAGTAGAATTTTATAAATCATTGGTTAAAACATGACATTGCCAACGGAATTGCTAAAGCAATAATTTGTAGCTCAAATTATGATAAAATAATTACATTTCAAGAACAAACTCAAGAATACTTCTTTGTTTTGAATCTCGCAACTTACATCTTAACTAACCTCAAAAGCATACAGAGGATCCTGATCATATCATTCTTTCTGTTGAACCACAAGGGCGCAATACAGTAGGCAGAAAGTTGCCTGTGGCAAGGTGGCTATTATATATTATTAGACACCGTTTTCACCAGATATAAATACATATATTAAAAACTCATCATGGAAAAAGCACAAATTTTTCCATCAGGCAATAATACAAAATACAAATACAAGTGAATGTGTACATTTTATTTTCCAGGGAACACAAACCGTAATCCATCCCTTTGTCTAATTAGTATCTGATCCTTGGGAGATGATGTCTTCCCACCTATTACTGCCTGGCGCATCATTTCTGCAATAGGCACATCAACACCACAACATGAGATGAGCCTCCGATAATGACCATCTAACAGAACGTAAACCATGTTTATTCATGAAAACCTCGACAGCCTAGGCTCCATTCTCCAACTTTGTTGTCAGGTGTAACTAATATCTTTTGCTGATTTTTAACTTTGCACTTGAATTTTCACCAACATTTTATTTCCATCTAATGATTGGGTAAATGTAAATGCATCAATGCGTTTTTTCAACATAACCAATCAAAGCAACTTCCCCCCGAGGACGCCTTGCTGAGGCAATCCTTCACCCCATCAAATATTCAGTTAAAATCATGTTAAGAATTCAAGGTAAGTTGAAGCATTAAGAATGATATGGAGTGTATTTATAGAGTTCAATTATTGACTAAAAACCCTTAAAGTTTTAAACAAGAGCAATCCATAAGGCTTCTCTTTCTATGCCATAAATAGGATCAACATTTCTAATCCAAACATTAAAAAACTTGCCTCGTTTTCTTTCAAGCTCTTCATCAAGTTCTTCTTTCCATTTTCTTTGTCTCTCAGAGAAGCTTGCACTGCAAATTAAACCAATGTCATTTTTAAGAAAAGAATGACAAAAATCATGATTCTTTAGTGAAAATAACCTAAAGCAAAAATAACCTAGGAGTAATTGTTTCCTTCCGTGTATCAAGAAGAATATCTTTCCACTCATTGACTTGAGGTGGCTGAATTTCCTGCAAAGCTCGATCATGGATTCTACTATCATTTAATATTTGGTTATTGACGCAACGAGGACTAGTGGTGTTGGTAGCCTCAACTATGGAGAATCTTCTGCTTGGTAACCGTTTAGGTGACCTGCTTTTAGGGGGTAATGTTGGTAAATTTGTGGTATTTTCGTTATTTGTAGTTCCAAAAGCACTTGCAGGACCTGCTGCATTCAACGTGTTGTAGAACTCTTCATATAGAGGTGTTTGCAGCTTCTTCAAATCCAAAGCCTGTAGAAGTTTCATAGAACAAGTAATTAACATTTTAATGACTATAATCAAAGGCCAAAAAACATAATGAGTATATTAATCATAAGAAAAGGTAAGAAAATACTAGAAAAACTTTTTTTTAATGGTTTTTTCAAGATTAAAAAGATGTTTCAAAATCACCACATCCTATTAACATCTATAGGCAGGAAATGTCAAATTCAATTGGATGCTAACATCACTAGTTCCAAATACCTAACATCCTAGCCATGGCACTTCACTAGGCACCAAATGTGAGTGCTCTAGTTGAGTTCCCTTTGACTACAATGCTTCCATTAATGATCTTCAGACTCATGAAAAATAATAATGTGACCATTCCGTTATTCATTTATAAAATGAAAGGCCTTAGCTAATAAATATGGTACCTTCTCATCCAAAAAGGCTCTAATTTTTGACTCTGTAACTTCATCATCATCTTCAGCCACTACTGGCCCGCATGGAAATGTAAAGTCATTCTCCCCTTTACCAGATTCTACAGGGCTGTCAGCAATATCATGGAGTGACTGACTAGATGAGAAATTAATTCCACCTCTTTTTGACACTGGACTTTCATCAAACTTGCAAGCCCATTCATCATTGGGTTCACACATGGGATTGAAGCTCTGGTATAAAAAAGAAAAATAATTATGACAAACGGAAATGCATGTCTAAACTGCATCATGGAAACCACAAACTGTTCATCACCTTATTTAAATCAGCAGATGCAAAGGCAGACTTGAACCTAGCTGATGCACTGACCACAAAATCATCTTTATCATCTATCTGACACATATCATCATCAAAATTGGCTTCACCCCAGTGGGACCCTGTTCCCAATTTATTGTCTGGATATATAGTTGAGGACCTCATGCTACTCATTTCACAAAAATCCTTCAAGCCTGCACAGGTAGACCTTCGGAATGCAGGGTTCATGCTGCACAATCACATATTTTCAAGTATGAACATACCAGACAAACACAACTGAGAAACAAATTATCGAGTTAAATAGCTCACGAGTTCTTAAGATTCATCCCAGTAGTTGCCATCAGATTCCCAGAATCCTGAAGATAACAGAGGCACAATTGTTGATAGATGCGCAGCCAAAAAAATACAAGTCAAATTATTTTTTTTTCCTATACTTACCCTAACAGAACTGTGAAATACTAAATGTGGATCTTGATACTCCTCAGTGACAAATGGATGCTGCACACATTAGAAAAAAACACTACCGTGTGAATCCTTTCTATTAGTTGAGCAAACCCAAAGTGTAGAATAATACAAATTTTCCGAAAAATAAGTAAAGATTCATGATTTTAAGAAGTCTCAAGCAGACTTGAACATTGACCAACCATTGTTAAAACAAAGATATGAAGTTTTTATCCTGAATAAACTTTCATTGCCTTTATGTCTCAGCACATTACTTTTCATTCTGCTGACCTGCCTCACTTTTCTTCATTCTCTATCAAATAATTTTCATCTATTCACTCCATTTCATTCACTTTAATTCACTATTTACAGGCTTATGACATTATTTCATCTACATCGACACGAGGTTTGATAAGGAAATTAGCCTCTGCATTAGAATTACCTGCAATAAGTCGGATGCAGTAGGCCTTAAGTTTGGCTCCCTGGAAACACACCATGATTCAAATGAGATGACAATAGAAGTTTTGATTAAAAGAAAATGTTTCATCTCAAAATTGATCCATTATTTTGTAAATAGATTTCTCCCTAAAAATTTATAGCAGCTTCCAAATGTATCTTCCAAAAATAAATGAAAAACCAAAAGAAAAAAGAAAAGAAACAAATAGAAATCATGAATGTACTTCTGCAAACATTTCAGCAGAAAGTCCTTTGCCTCCACAGAAAGGTGCTCAGGTATAGGAGGATGAGATTTAGTTGTCCCAATATGGAAGAGAGCTGCAACCTGAAAAAACAACCATTCTTAGATTGCAAAATAATGAAGAACACTGTACTGACTTCAGTTTATTCACAGTTCCCCCATCTGAGCCAAACAGATAAAAGTGTGCAACAAATATCGACCGAGTACCTCTTGATACTGCTGGCTCCATGGCGGTTTTCCAGTGGCCATCTCAATCACAGTACACCCAACACTCCATACATCAGCAGAGCTGAGAAAATGAATAGCAAGATAATGAACTCCAAAAATGGAAAACGAAGATCATACATGCATGAAAATAAAAAAGTAGAAAAAGGCTCTCACAAGCTATGTCCAGTCTGGAGAATAACTTCAGGAGCCATCCAGTATGGAGTACCCTTCATTGACTTGGCACCATTTATAGTAGCCTGTATCAACTTGGCAACATCAGCAATGACACCCTCCAGAACAACACAAAGAATTCCAAATCTTTTTAAAAAATAATATGTATACCAGCTCAACTACTTTCTTTGATGCTCCAAAATCAGCAAGTTTAATGCATCCCTTATTGTCAACCAAAATGTTTGCCCCCTGAAGTATGCAAGACATTAGATGAAAGAGAATGATGGAGAGAAGTCTCCTAAGTACAGCATTCCTAGGACACAAAGCAATACCTTTATGTCCCTATGCATGATTCCATTTTTATGTAGATACTCTAGTCCCAATAACAGCTGTTTAGTATACATTCGTATAACCTGCTTGGTAAACAATTTTAAAAAGTGACATCCACATTTCAAAAACCAGATTGTAAAATTCAAAAGCTAATAAGTGAAATCACTCACCGACTCAGGGAAGGAACCAAATTTCCCCAAAAGTGATGATATGGATCCGCCCGGAACAAATTCCAACAAAATGTTCAACGAGTCATCCTCTCTAGCAGTCCCCAAATATCTCTAACAACCAAATGGATAAACAAAATCAATTGACAAATAATAATAATAAAAAAAATCTAGCACAATTCACTTAAATGTCTTACTCACAACAATATTTGGATGTGAAAGATTCTTAAGAAGCTTCACTTCTTCCTCAAGCTCCCTCATGTGAGCCTGAAAACACACACTCAATTAACAGTAAAAACACTTGCTTTGACAAAAAATCTACCAATTTCTGGTCACATATACGCATAATCAACTAATCAAGCTACATTTTTAGTTAAATTAATACATAACTAAATTTAAAACAACAAAAAAACACGCACTTGAGTTTTCTCCTTGGAAGCACTATTAGCCGCAATCAAAACCTGTAATAAAACACAATTAAACCTTAATTACAAATCAAATATTTAAAACAAGACGATAAAAACAACACAAAATAAAAATCAATTAACCTGTTTAACAGCGAGAAGCTCTCCAGAATCAAGATTCATTCCCATATAAACCCTACCAAAAGCACCACAACCAATCAACTCTCCTTTCCGCCACCGGATCGGCGGCGTATCATCCTTCTTACAAGGCGGAAGCGCCGGTGGCGGCTTAGAGAAGAGACCGATTCGGGATTTACGGATGCTGGAACCGATTTTTTCGACGAAACCGGTGAATCCACCGTCGTCTCCTCCGCCGCCTCCTGAAGCGGATTTAAAAACTAAGGATCGGCGAACCGATCCAAAGAGGTCTTGCATTTAGGGTTTTTGGTATTGGATTTGAGTGTGTTTGGTTTCCGTTTGGAAGAGAAGAAGAAAAAAAGAGACGTTGGAGCGAGAGAGAGAGAGAGAGAGTGATAATAATTTGAAGGGAGGGAAAAGGGCAAGTGAGGTGAGGGATCTGTTTTCAAAAAATAAAGAAATCTAATAAAATTATTTGTGTTTTGTTTGCTTTATGGTCATCTAATTTTTTTGTATTTGTGTTTGTCGCCACAGTTCTTTTTTAGCATATTTATGCACTACTTCTCTTTGTTAATGCCACTAATAGTTGACATTTTTTTTAATCTTTTTCATATTTATAATTAATAACTGTGTTAAATTTAATTTGCTGATAATGATAATAATAATAATGAGTGAATACAACTGTAATTCTTTGAATTTGGTTTATTTCCTTAACTTATAAATTTATCATTTGACACATTAAGTTGTTAATAAATACTCTTTAGTGAATTTTATTGCTTAAATAGTTTTGTTTTAATCTATAAAAATACTATTTACATATTTTAAATAGTGTTGAAAGTGTTAATAAATTTTATTTCAGTAAGTTGAAGAATTTAGGTGGTTAATTTATAAATTAAAGAGACAAACTGACAAAAAATATCAAATTTAGAGAGTTGTTAATATAACCAAATAATATTAAAATGCTTAAATTTAATTTTATAATGCTAAGTAAAAATTGTTGAAACATATTTTTTTTGGTCAAATAATGGAAACCTAAATTGACATAAACCAAATGATAAAACTTTCTCTAAAACATAAGAAAATGATAGGTTCATAACATTTACAATGGTGAAACTCTATTATTATATTTTAAAAAAATTAATACTTAAAAATATTAGACAATTATTCTCAAAAAAAAAAAATTACACAATTATTAAATGATTTTTAAATTAAATGCAATAGACTCGGAGTGAATATTTTACAAATTAAATACAATAGACTCATAACAGAAAAATAATTTTGCAATTACAAAAAACCAAACAAAGGAAACATATACTAATCTCAATTGTGGACTAAAGTGAAATTAATCACAAGCAGATGGGAGCAAAAGTGTCAGTTGTAATATCCACCGTCAAAATTACCGTTAGTTCGGTGCACACCGTTTAAGACAACAGTAAGAAGAAACGTTTCCCAAAAAGATACACCAATTGCCATTTTCTTACCAAACTAAAAAACTTCATCTTTGTATTCATCCAGACATGAATATCTGTTTCTTTTCGCGTCACTTTCAGTTTCACCATAAAAGCACCAGTACCCATTAACAACACCACCACACCCAGGTCCTAGTTCTTATTTCTTTTAGCATAAAGGGTTCTGCTTATTTGGAGGAACTCACATATATATAGAAAAAAAAGACATGGCTTTTGATCTGGAGTCCTTGACAGATGCAACATCAGGAGCTATTGGTTCTCTGATCAGCACTACTATTTTGTACCCTCTTGATACCTGCAAGACTAAATATCAAGCTGAGCTTAGAGCTAAACATCAAAGGAAGTATAGGTAAGATACTTTGTTGGGTCCCACTCATTATCAACATGTGTCTGCTGTTTGTGCTCTTTTTTGTTCTTTTGGAGTTTGATTTCTTGGAGATTGTTTAGAAAAACATTTCATGAAGTCATAGGCAGTGTGAATTGTTAGTTAGCTGTGTCATATTGATTGATTGATTCTTGATCAATTTTAGTTGGAGAAAAGCTATTACCAGCATTTCATGTTTTCTTTTGTACCCTTTATCACATTAAACTATTCAAAAGAGCAATATCCTTTAGATGGAAAAAGGAAATTGAGATGTTGTAGTTGCATGGGATCCATGGAAATGCTGATTGCTTACTAACTTTAGGCATGGCTTTTGGACTCTAAAAGATGAAGCCATTATCTTTGCCATGGCTTTATTTAGGGAAGATCACCAGTAAGAAATGGTTGTGGTTTATGCAGGAACATTTCAGATGTTTTTTGGGAGGCAGTTTCTACAGGTCGTGTTCTTTCATTGTACCAAGGACTTGGAACAAAGAATGTGCAATCTTTTATTTCCTCATTTATTTATTTCTATGAGTATAGCTTCTTTAGGCGGCTGTACTTGGAGAAAACTGGGAAAAAAAGGATTGGAACAAAGGCTAATTTGATAGTTGCTGCTGCTGCTGGAGCTTTTACTGTCATTGTCACTCAGGTGAGTCATATCTTGATGTCTATTTTTGGGTTTAGAGATTTCATTTGTGTCACTTGATTTCAGTTGGTTGGGAGATGAAATGGTTAAAGCTTTATAGACAATAATCATTGCTGAACAGAAAAAATCAATGGCAGAAGCATATTAGTTGCGGTTAGGGGCTGTGTGTAATTCCATTCATTTCCCTTTCTGAAAATAACACAACTGTGATCTTCCTTTGTGGAGTATCAAAATTTTTGTTGTTGTCCAATGCAGCTTTTAGAAATTGTTTTATGAGCTATCCTTGTCTATGTTTTTGTTGTGCAGCCCTTGGATACAGCAGCATCAAGGATGCAAACAAGTGCATTTGGGAAATCCAAAGGACTTTGGAAAACCCTTTCGGAGAGCACATGGAGTGAGGCATTTGATGGTCTTGGCATATCTATTCTTCTAACATCAAACCCAGCCATCCAGGTATCTTGTCTCTGTTGCTAGTATCCAGCCACCCCAGTAATTATTAAGCTGAAAGGCAAATTCTTTGTTTTACAGTACACAGCATTTGATCAGTTCAAACAAAGATTATTAATGCAGCGGCTGAGCAGAAAGTCTGCTACAGATTCATCTCCAGAATCTCTTTCTGCCTTTTATGCCTTTGTTGTGGGTGCAGTTTCGAAGTGTTTCGCAACATGCATCACATACCCAGCTATTAGGTATGCAGTTCCATTCAATCTCAAACCATTTCACAACATTCTTCTGAAAGTCCCACTGTGGTTTGCCACGTCTTTAATCAACAAATTCATTGTTAGATGTTTCATAAAACTGGATTTGAAGATCTTCATGTGAATCCTTTTATGCAAGATATCATTCAACTCTTTTGGCCCAATTAAGATGTGAACTTTTGGCAGATGTAAAGTGATGCTTCAGGCTGCAGATTCAGATGACAGTGGGATTGGGGAAGTTGAACTGAGAGACAAGAAGACAATTTCAGCTGCAGTGTATTCTATTTGGAAAAGGGAAGGCTTCTGGGGTTTCTTCAAAGGATTGCCAGCCCAGAACCTGAAGACTATACTAAGCTCAGCTTTACTCCTGATGATAAAAGAGAAGACTGCAAAGACTACATGGGTCCTAATCCTTGCACTCCGAAGGTATTTGCTCAGCACACATGCCAGTGTAAAGGTTGTGCAATAGAACTGAAAATCAAACACATGGAACCTTGGAAATGAAGAGGCTCCACTGATTATGAGTTCATCTTTGAAGAAAATATTCTTGCAGATGCAGTAAATGGCAACGGATGCTGGACGAATGGACAACCAGAATAAATATAGCAGAGAAGAAAATTGAATTTGTAGCAAAAAAGGATCTAAAATATTATTGTTCTCCTTATCAAAATAAGTAACATATGATGAATAATGGGATCCTTGTTTATCGACCTTGAAAGCAAATATTTCAAATACATTCTCCAATCAATCTGAAATGTTCTCCATTTTCAATTGAACAGAATTGCATTTCCCAAACTGCTAATAATTAAATCAAGAAGTGCTGATTTTCAATCTAGTTCTCCTCAACCACCAGAACTAGAAGACAGGAAGCAGGTGTTTGGCTTCTAGTCATTGTGCATTCCATGCATTCAAAAGTTACGTTATTTATAAGCAAACAAACAACCACAACCACAACAGAGTTGCCATGAATGCTTGACAAAGCAAATCATATCAGAGAACAAACAACTAAGAAGATGCAGTAAATGAAACAGCTTTTGATATTCTTTTATATGGTTGTCTCAAAAAAAGGAAATGGGGGAAAAACAAAAAACAGAAAACATTAAAAAGTCTACATCAGTAATGAACAAATAAAGTATTTTGCCAAAATGAAGGTGTAATTGGTAATTTTATCTCTTCCCCCCCTGAACAACAAAACATGATTAGAAGGTGTCCTCTGATAAATAACCTTCTGCATTAGTAACAGTATGGTGCACCAACGGTCACTTAGTTCACAAGATGAAGAAACAGCCCAAGGAAAAACAGCATGTGAAAGAAAAGACCAATCTTGCTTGTCACACTAGCTGCATTGTAAGTCACATAACTTCCCTCAGGCGTGCTGGTAGTCAGAACAACAACAATCCAGTTACCATCAGAACCAACCCCAACTCCTGTATACTTGGTGTCATTGAGATAGCCTGAGTATGCACTATCTGTGAAGTTAGCGAGCACAAGGGTAGGATCCAAGTTAGGAACACAGGCTGGCATTGTCTGTCCATCCCTTGTGTTAGACACATTCAGGTGACATTTAGCTAAAAGACTTTCATAATTGGGAAACTGCTGCTCAGTGCCTGGTACAGTGTTGGCCCCTGTGGTGTTTGTACAAGGCTGATTCTTAAATTGATCAGCTATTTCATCAGCAAGGCAATCTGCATTTTCATTCTTCGTAAGGGCAGTCAAATTCAAGGATGTCCTGTAGTTATTGATGCCTTCAAGAAGTGTATCCTCTTCTGCAGGTAAATCATGGAGATGGAAGGTTAGTGTCCAGATATCAATTGAAGTGTGGAATTGGGGAATGTGGTCTTCTATAAGCTTTACAATAGTTGTATTTAGTCTAAGATAATTTCAGCAGCAGAGGATTATAGAGATCAATATATATATTGTTGTTATCCGCAGAAAATCAGGAAATCCACAAAATAGAGCAAATTTTTTCAGGGATAAAGATGCATGAGGTAGCCTTTAAGAAATTAAACACAAAATAAGAAAATAAACAACAAAACAGGAAAGACGTTTGCCATTATATTTTCAACGTGTAGCCAGTGGTTGATCCTAAAGCCATATTTAGTCTTCAACCAACACTTGGATTTGAGCTGTGCCAAGCAGTCATGTCAGTGAGACTGGGCTAACGTATATGACACCAGGTAACAATAGGATTTTTGAAGTCATAATTCTACATCTAGAAGCCTAATTCTGATTTTCAAGTGACCCTGCAAGGTTAAATAATCTACCTAATCATGGCTGCGCTTTGTGGGGTCTGGGATTATGCGTGCATCAATCTTTGATCTTTGCTCTAGGGATAGATTATGATAGTTGGCTATTTAATTAGTCTTGGATATGAGAAAAAGTGAATTGAATATCAGCCATTGGTGATAGGTTCTAATGAACCTCTATCCAATGGCCTCAATGACCAGACAATTCAAAATCAAATTTGATACACATTGTCCATGAAATGCGATGTACAAAGTGATAATGAGGTAAAACAATAAGGTCATGGATCATTATATGCCTAATATTGCTGGATATGGAAACTACATTTTCTCAAACAGAACTTGAGGGGCAGAAATAGTATGAAAAAGGTGTTGCAAGTAACTTCCCTAAAGTTACAAACTTTATAGAACATGTGTCTCCTATCTGAGTCTAGTAGTCAGTGTGTAGGAATTTGCATTAGCTAATCTTAAAGGTGTATTCTACTAAACAAGAAAACAATAATATACATAAACAATGCAGATATGTGTTTCTATTAACTACCACTAGCACAAAAACAACCCTGGTTCTTATAGATTCCAACTGAGAGCAACCCATAATTATTAAGGACCCAAAAGTTCATGTTAAACAAGAAACATGGACAAGCATACCTCCTGTAATGAAATTTCATTCAGAATCTCTTACATCACATTTTCTGGTTACATGCTAGAAATCTTAGATGTTTCCAAGTTCTGATTCTGCTATTCTGGGTTACTAATCAGCAATAATAAAAAATCTAATAGTTGTTTAATTTTTTTCTCTGTCACAGTTAAGATTAAGATTGAAAGTAAACTACATTCATTCTACACATACTTAGATCTTTACTTCTCGGAAGAAAAACAGCAACCCAACAATACAGAAACATTGACTTTATTCTATAAAATAGACATGACATGTGGTTTATATTAGCAAAAGCAAACACACCCAGATCAACCATTAGCGATCAGATCACATATAACTTCAGCATTTCAAGATAACACTGGAAACAAAAGGCAGAGCTTTCTTGAAAGTCCATAAGTGAAAGGCAAAGGAAAAAGCTGACTTTACCGTCACATTTGACTTGGTGATTGATTAAAAGGATGCAGCAGAAGATAAAGAACTGGAGAAGAAGAAGAGGAGAGAATCGTGAAGAAGCTGCCATTGTTGAATTCAGAAGAAGATCAGTGATGATTGGCCTCTTAAAGTTGAAGTTAGGAGGATTGTTACTTTCTTTAGTTGGGTGTTAGTTGCCGTGCATCTGTCTCCCGAATAGTTTAAACGACGACGTATAGTGTTAAAGCAAAAGTCAAAATGTCAACAGCAAGATTTTTTTTATCCGCGTAACTGAAACGACGTCGGCGTGTAGCAAAAATAGTCCTAAGATTACTTTAGCAGTTAGATGTTAATATTTGAATTTCTTGGTATATTTTTATATGAAAATTAACACTCCTTTGTCTATGTGATATGTATCATACAACCTTGTTTTCGTTAAAATAAACTTCTGATGATTAACTTAATAAATTTTATATTATTTGATATTATTAACAAAACAAATTTAATATGTATTTTTCTATATAAATTGAGATGGAATCATGTTATTTGGGATATCAATATAAGATATTGGAGGAAAACTAATAAATACCATATTTAACTCTCACTAATTCTCTCAAAATTAAAATATTTTTTTTGTTCATTTTTCTTGGTATGATTATCTATTGCATTACATTCAACCGATGTAAAGTTATAAAATTTTTAATACATTTTAGATTATGTTAAAAATTTAAAAATTTTTAATCCATATTAATTTATAAATTAATCTAATGAAATTTAACATAATTAAAATTTTTAATTTTTAATTCTAAAATTAAATTTTATTTTAAGAATCATA
This sequence comes from Macaranga tanarius, assembly GCA_949673435.1. NCBI lineage: Eukaryota > Viridiplantae > Streptophyta > Magnoliopsida > Malpighiales > Euphorbiaceae > Macaranga > Macaranga tanarius. The sequence continues at coordinate 459 of CATIWO010340839.1, read as the reverse complement.
ACTATTATTGTATTCCATACCATACCATTTCATTCTATTAAAATTTTAAAACTTATAATTTTTGTTACCAAACTGCAACAGGTAGAAGATCACTTCTTACCAAACTGCAACATGTGGAAGATCACTTGTAATAAATTACATTTTTATATTTTGAGACATTATCAAACTGCAACATGTGGGTGATCACTTGTAACAAATTACATTTTTATATTTTGAGACATACTCCCACCAACAGCAAGGATTAAAAAAAAAAAAAATGTCCCATTCGATACACTCAAACATCTATATTCCTCTAATTTTTTTTTATAAATTTTACTTTATTTAAATTTTAAATTAATGAATGATTTTTAATTAATTTGTTGAATTTAACTCTTTATTTCATTATATTCTGGGAGAAAGTGGTCATTAAACCAATAGCTGATTGTCAAGAAACATAACTTCATCTACTGTAAAACCATA
>CATIWO010340797.1:0-12242 GCA_949673435.1 Macaranga tanarius | reverse complement strand
AGAAGCGATGGGAACGACGGAACCTGTAAATACATAAGATTTTTTTGAAAACAAATCGTAATAATTTATTAGGGGGATAGCGAAAGGAACCAGAAGACAATCCATTTATTCTGAAAAATCATGGATCATCTCGAGAATCTGTATTCGTAGTTAACCATATGAATTTAAATTTAATACAATTTAATGTAGTATGATGTAATTTGTTAACTATATGAGAGTGTTATCCATTGTTATGCAATTTGTCACTATTTAGGTTATTTTACTTTCTTATTAATAAAAAAATAAATATCAATTAAATAAAATTAGTTAATTCTACTAGTACCTCTAATACACATGATGTCTAGATTGGCAAGAATATTGTAAGTGGCCCTAGAGGGGAAAGGGGGGTGTGTGTTGGGGGGAGGGGTGTTGGATAGGGCTAGTGAGTGACTTAGTGGAAAATCAAAAATCAAAGGCAAATTAAAAGGTGTTTGAAAAAAGGGTTTAACCAACACAATCAACAACAAGAATAAGGATAAGGACATGAACAAAAATAAAAAATAATAATAAGCATAATGATTTATAGAGGTTCGGATTCTCACCCAATCCTACTCCTCTGCCTAACTTAATCTCAAATTAGAATTTTCAACCCCGCTTCAATCTTATTATCAAGATTGTTACAACAATTCATTTTTAAAGTTCAACACCAACCTTACAATTATTGTGTTTTTCTAGGCTTAATACAAACCTTTCACCAAGTGTTTTCTAGGCTCAGACTTAAATATTTTTTCAAGTGTTTTCAAGGCTTACACTTAAACATATATAATTAAGGTATTTTTACAAGGTATAACACAAACCTAATATTGAATGAATCCTAACTACCCACTTATTAACCCCAAGAATAAGTAGATGAAAGAATTCTATCAACTAATCACACACCTAACTCTCACAAGAAGGGCAAATACAAACTCAACAAAAGTTTATTAATAAGAAATGAATATACAAAGTGAAAATGTAAAAGAAATAAAATTTAGCTCATTGATTTTTCATAATAGATTTGATCCACTAAGTCTCTAACTCTTCAAATGAATTCTTGAGCTTGTATTTATAATGTAGAGGGCAAAATAAATCTGTTGGAGCTTTAATTTTTTTCCCTAGCAAATCTCCATCTTTATTTAATGTTTCTTTCACTTTTTATAGGGTTTAGAAAGCTCACAATTGTGAGGAGAAGGCTCATGGTAGTGAGAATAATAAAATATAGCCATTGGAAGGTTTTCCAACTGGATCGTAAGGAAGCTCAGATCGTGAGCAAGATTATGAGCATCCTCATGATCTTGCTTATAGTCGTGAGTGATGAGCAGCACTGCCACCTTGGCTAAATTGCTTCAATTTTGCTATGATTCATGGGTGCTCCTTAGGATTGTGAAGGGCATTTGTGAGGGGCACTTCAAGGTTCTAAAACTTGATTCTTTGCCTATAAAACTTGATTCAATGAGTATTACTATTACCTAACTTATAATTACACTAAAATGTGCAAGTTAGTGACAAAAATTAATTGTTAAAGTCAAAATTAAGTGTTTGTGCCAAAAATAAAATTTTAATCCATTAATAAGTTACACAGACCAATCCATAAGAAGTCTCTATAATTTTGTGTCTTTTAATATTAATGTTACAAGGAACTAAAAAATATTTTGGGGAGGAAGGGATTAAAGCTTTTGGAATTAACTAATGTTAAAAGATAAAGCTAAGGATCTAAGAAAAGGATACACGTGAAGCTTTTAGAATTTGCTAAGAAAATCAAAAGATAAGCTGAGGGAGATGCATAAAGTATCTAAAATTTTTTGAAGTTGAAAACTTGGAGATGAAGCATCAAGAAAGCTCTTGAAGAAACACTCTTTGTTCTCTACCAACGTAAGGAATTATTGCAAAATTAAAAAGTTACTATAGAGATATTATAAAAGCATTAGGGGTCATCAGCTCAAGAAACACAACCAACCATACACAACCAATCCAATTAAAATTCGATCATTAATAATAACTTCATCAGTCGTTATTAGTATTTCATAAGCACTTCATTAACTAAAATAGCCAAAATTCTAAAATATTTTTATTTTAATAATTTTACATTTTCTTCGCTATTTTCCTGTTTATGCTAGCTACATTCAAATTTATTTCCCAATTTCATAAAGTTTGTAAGCATTTCAGCAATAAAAAAAATTCTATTTTACAAATTATTCATTTCCTGTTTATCGTTTACAGCCAACATCTTAAAAATTTCCATTGGAACTCAAGAAAATTTTGGTAATGGCACTTTAGAACTCATAGTTTGTTTGAAAAAGTCAGAATCTTATTGAGGAAGATATTTCCTATAGCACGCCCGCTCGCTTAATTGAATCTAGCTTACCAGTAATTAGAGCAACAATCTTTTGGTAAGCTCGATGGGACCCATTCCACAGAGATGTTCAACTTTAAAAATATAAAAAAAAAATTTCTAGGTTATAATTTAATGAATATGTTTGTGGAAGTAGGTTCTCTATTACAAGAAGCTTATGAAGGTTCAGTGCCTCGGGATCAAACTTGGACCGAGGTACTAGCTTTTGGCTATATAAACCAAAATACTAAAATTGTTAATGTTGTAAGTACGACTAGTGAGGTCACTTATGCCCCAATAATTTTCTTAAAAAGAATAAAGAAGGTCCATAATTCGATAGCATAAATGAACAATGGTTTTCAAGCCTCTATGCAAAATTCCTTCCAGCAAATGACTAATGTTGTTACTCAGAGTTTGTAGGGGATAATAACTTCATTTGCTAAGATGAATGAGGTCTATCTGAAGTAAGGGAGTCAGAATGTGTCCCCAAAGATAATGGTTTAGCCCTATAGAGAATCCGAACATTCATTTACTGCTAAGCCTAATGATGGATTTCAAGTTCATAGAGAAGACAAGGCAAATCCAAGTTCTCAATTTGGAATTCATAAATAAAAGGGTGTTCTGCAAGAAAAAGGTCTGAGGGCAATATTCATCAAAGCCATATGCCATTTCATTAGGGGTAAATAACATTCCACTAGGACAAATTACAATTTGTACCAATTCCTTAAAACCAGATTTAAAGCTCGGGGGGCAACATTTCGCCTAAGGAAAAAGTAATTTCTTATGGCGAAGTGCAAATTCTCGAAGGTAAAACACTATTTCATTAGGGCCATATACAAATTCGCTAAGGGAAGGTTGATTGTGTGCCTTATCCTTAACCTCTAAAGGTGGAAACTGGCCTAAATATAAAAAAGAGGGAGCAATGGCATCAATTAATCCTATCAATATGGATCTAAAGAACAAAATCATAAAGAAAGAGGTTTAGCCTTCCAATATGATTCCAATACATTTTAAAGTTACTGGAGGCCAGTCCCTCATAAGAGGTTCTCAGCACTAGAGAAAAGGTCTCTTACACTAGCTATATTCAAAAATAACTATAGACTTAAGCTTAAGAGGGATGACAAGAGAGCACTACCGAACTTCAACAGGAAGCAACCAAAATTTATGGTGCACCCATATATTCCACTAAACATGAAGTAGCGTAGGGTGAAGCATAAGAAATTTTATCAGCTTGAAAGGTGACAAAATGAACAAGAGATTCAACTTAAGGCTAAATTCAAATTTAAGCCAATAGTTACATAAGATTTAATTTTAAGCAAAAAAGAGCTCATGATGTAAAAGGCTAAGGGGGATATTACTAAAATTCAAAACACTTAGGGGGCAAAAGACATAACAATCTAGGTCATTAAGGCGGATGAATCTAAGAGGGTGATTTTAAAGAAATCATCAATGGAGATGTTAAAACTAGTTGCAAAAACCAGTTAGAACTGGAATATATGTTTCATTATTTCACGCAATAATAGTTTTACCGATTAATGCTATTGTTGAAGGTAAAAAATGTTAGTGATGTGCCCTAGGCCAATTGTGTTATGGCCAAATTATGATTTGTCATTTTGTATTCTATTAATAAAGAAACATTTTTATCATTTTGACTCTCTTAAATTCCATGAATAGTTAATTCTGTCTAAGATCGTCAATTGTATGACTTGATAGTAAAACTCTTAAGTGAAAATTGAAATATATTCTAAATCATCCCTAGTTGGTCATTATTATGAAAAAATAATGAACGAATTCTAGTATGATGTTGACTGATGATCATGTTTTACTAATCATGTATATGATGTACTAAGTCAAATCATAAGTACATAGGATGTACTAAATTGACCCACAATGAGAATACTATATGGATAATTATCATAAGTTATTCTCGTCACAATGATATTATTTTAGTCCTCTGACCTGAGATCATCATAAAGTCCTACATTATGAGTTTTATATTTTGACACATTCTAATGTTGTCTTTAACATGATTATATACTAGATTGTTGTTGGATGTATAATGAATTATATAAGGAATATAAGTGATCAAGAAGGAATTTGTCCCTTACTGATCCTGAGAAAGATATCTGCTGACCCCTTGATAAGTTATAGTGAATAAAAAGGCATGGCCATGCTGAAATTAATTGATAAGGAGTTATCAATTTCAGTCTACCTAAGATTGAGAAATAATGTGATTGAATTATATAAGGATGACATAAATCATGCCTTATATTCAATCGAAGATATCATGTGACAAAAGGATTGTAATATTTAGTATAGTGGTGAGTATTCCCACCTGTCACGCGGGTGACCCAAGTTCGATCCCCGGCAACAGTGCCAAAATTTGATGTGGGTCAAATGTAATACCCTAGTCTCTAAGACTAAATATAGAGTAAGTAGGGTGTCGAACACTCGGGAATTTAGAGCAATCTTATATTAACCAGATAGATAGTTAGATAGATAGGCAAATAATAATGGCGAATATGTTGAATTGTTCTAATTATTCTAAATTAATGAAGAATTATAAACTATACTAACTAAATTAAATGTTCTAATAATAAGTTCAATTAAAGTTCATTAGAACCACAATTCAGAAATTATCAAGAACTACAAAACAATAAACAAGTAATTACATGCAATGATTAGAGAACATGATCTAAAGTCCTAAAAGTAATTCTCATTATCAATTAGACCTAAAGTCCTTAAAAAAATTTATCATTGTCAAATTAAGGGTATTTTCGTTTAGAGTCTACAGGAACTCTCATGACATTATAGAGATAAACAAAAACCATTAAATTACCATGCCAAATCTTTAATCCTTTAAAGATAAATTCTTGTCTCCAAGTAATTCCTAAACCTTTAAATAATTCTAATTGTATTTCCACCAAAATGCATTAATTATCATTATATACATTTGATTAATAAGTCATATATAGTGGCCAATCATACAAAACACATTTATACTCACAATTAAAATTAAATCATTCATATAATATAAAAGATAAAATGTAGTTCATTGATTAATTCTTCCTTATAATTCTAACAAACAATGGCTTAGCTAAGGTGCATAATAAATATAATTGAACAATAATAAGAAGGTAAATAAAACATCAAGTACTAATAGAGAGAAAGATAGAACTTGAATGTAGATATCCTTCTTGATGATTCCTTGACTTCCATGAATGTTCTTCACTTGATACTTAGAATTGCACTAATAACATAAACTAAACAATACTAATAATTTTAAAATATAACTAAGTGTTTTCTAATGTCTATATTATGTCTAAAACATGTATTTATAGGCCTCCTAAATATCATACTTCGTACACTATGAAAAAGGGGTCAAATTTGAAAGGGTACAATGAAAGGTTGCCTAAACTACTCAACACCACCGTGCCTAGTCGATTTGGAGCCGACACGCTTGCCCTTTGTCATAACTCGGCATGGTGGCATGAGTCAGCACTAGGCTAAATGGTTGGCTCAAGTTTGCATAGGTAGCATGGGATGAGTCGACAAGGAGGGGTGAGTCAGCACGGGTGCTTGCTGTCACGAGTCGGCATGCCTCCTAAATTGCTTCATTTGGCTTTTTGAACACCAAACTTCATTCCAATGCAACTTTAAGCATGAGATTAGCCTAAAAGAACCTACAAAACATATAAAGAACATAAATGCACACAAATAACAACAATAATATAATAATTAAATAAAATGCAAACCAAACTAAAGAAATAGTCAATAAAATGATCCTAAATGACTATGCTATTTTGCATACTATCAAATTCCCCCACACTTAGACTTTGCTTGCCCTTAAGCAAGAAACAAAGATCTAAGTAAGAAAATTAATAAAAATTTTATCCTCTCCAAAATAAATGTAGCAATCCCAACAAGTCAATCTAACCATGAAAGAAATTTTTAAGAAAAAGATAGTTAATAACCAAGCTTTCAATGCTCAACAATTATAGAGAAAACAAGTTTCATAGCATAAGCAATAAGTTTAACAAATTATCTAAATTTATTACGAACAAAATCAAGAATATAAAGTCAAGGTACTAACCATACTATCTAGCCAAAATGTTCATTCTTCAAGCTTAGGATTTCTAAAAACACAAGTAGCCATTGGGACAAGAATCAAGCACGCGCATAAACTAACATTTCTTATGACATTTTTAGACATACATTTTTTTTGTAGTGGGTGCATTTTATGCTTCATCCCACTAATTTTTTGTACTTTTGATGTCACACACTCTTTCTGAATGAATGCAATTAAGGAGCAAACTCACTTACACAGAACTTACTCAAGATGCATAACATTGATAAGAAAAATTTTCTTTTTATACTATTTATTATATATTTGATTTTTTTTCATTTTTTTGTATCTTCATCTATTATTGAAACACTAATCTTTTATATTATGGCTATAGTTTCCCTAAAGCTACCAAAGTCCTAAGAAACTTAAAGCTTAAATCCTTAGCATCCTATCTTTAAGCATAGTTAGAAAATGGACTAAAAATTCTCTAGAATTTGAAAATAATAAAAAGAGATACTAAAAAAAACTTAAGACTTATACCACATAAAAATTAAAAATTCTACCAATTGAGCATAAAAATTGAATATTAGCATGGCATAAAAGTAAAACTTCAATCATAATCAAAAGGAACTTTGGAAAGATGCAAACTTATTAATGTGGAGAAGATAAAGCAATGCAAAATAAAGCATAGACACATATGCATAATAACCTAAATTATAACACATGCATAAATAACCTAATCATAACTAAATAGCAACTACTAAATATAATAAAACTACTACTAACCCTTCCCTCACACTTAAAATACATATTGTCCCTAATGTGAAACATAAAAGAAAAGGTAGGAAAAAGAGAAAAACTCCCTTAATCCTCCGAAGGAGATGGTGGAGGAGAATCAATTGTGTGGCCGTAATGTGTAAAGTATTGGCTCATCATATACTCCATCCTCTTTTAGCATCGAGCAAGTTGGCGATTAAAAGCCTCCATGCCACTTAATTGGCATTGCATCTCCCTTTGGTTCTTCAAAACTTGCTCCCAAATATGCAAGTTATGACTAGAAGAGCCACTCGCACCTCCAAGTATAGGATAAGTAGAAAAAGGTACATCATCATAGGGTGCCCCTTCATAGTTCTCTTCTTCTCCCAAATTTATCTCCTCCTTATGAACATCAACTCCAATATGTTCCTCATGAATATGCTCAACATCATTGTGGTGACCCGCAACTTGTGGATATGGAATCCCCTTCCAATATGACCTAGTATGCACGGGAATGAAGTGAAAGGAAGCATCTGTAACTTCACCTCTCACAAATGCTTTCTTAGTGAAATAAGGAGCACTCAACAACACGGTCAAGATCATCAAAATTGACATTAAGAGTTTTTACAATAATTGTAACAATATCATCATGTGTTAAAGGAACATCTTTACGTGTAGCACAAGTGAGAAGTTGATTAAAAATCCAATAAGTCCAACATACTTGTTTTTTATTGTGAATGCACCACATCAAAAACATTTCTTGAGCCGAAACTCGATTAAATTCAGAATTAGGAAAAATAATGCAACATAGAACCTTATGCGATAGCCAAAACTTCAAATCTTTGATAAACATGGCCTTCCCCTTCTTTGGTCGAAAGGGAGGTGGCAAATTAGTTAAAAATGTCCAAAATTCATCAACATCAAAAAATTTAGGCATATTACACATTCCATCCTTTTTAAAGCTAAAGACCCGTTGCATACAGGAATAGGTAAGTTGGTAAGGCTTGCCTAACATCCTAAATTCAAGTATATGAGAATCATTAGGATTGACTTCTAAAGATGTGTAAAATTCGGTAATCAATTCAACATATGTGGGTTCATGCATAAAAACAAACTTCTTAAGGCCATAATTAGTTAATAGTTGATTAAAGGATTTATGCATACCAACATCTTGAAGCAAAGAATTAGGAATAGACTTGCTAGAACAGTTTCTCTAAACTTAAGAGTTGTAAATCTATCACCTTCTTCATGGGAAAGGATATGAAACTTAGCTTTTTATGTGAGTGACAAGTTCTCCTCTTGGTGCTCCTCCTCATCTTGATGATCCCTCCTTAGCCTTGAAGATGAAGATCCCTTGTTCTTACCCATTGCAAAGAAATATAAGAGAGAAAAGAAATAGATGATAGGCTAAGGAAGAAGAATAAGGATGAAAAGGGAAATGAAAAGAGAAAGAAGAAGAAGAAAGACTAAATATATAAATATATGTAGAGAATAAAGAGTTGTGTAGAGAAAAGAAAAGAAAAGCAAAAGAGTATAGAGAATTTAATAGCAAAAGGAAACGAAAATGGAGTTTAGATAGAAGAAGAAGAAATGAAAAAAAATGGAAGTAGGGAATAAAAAATTAGTAGTCAATGAAGTTATAAATAAGTAGAAGACAAAAATTTATGAAAAAGGGTGAAAGGTTGTATCCTTTATTAGGAAAGGATATGACCTTTCAAAAATAATTCAAATTTGAAAAGGTGTAATATGCAAAAAGACAAAAGGAAAAAGAGAAAAAATAGTGGAAATAAATAGGAAATAAATAAATGAAACAATATAAAATTACAAAGAAAAGAAAATAAGTAAATAGAAAAATAAAAGTTTGTGTGTGTAGGAGAGTGGAACGAGTCGGCACAGAGCCAAGTGGTAAGGGGGCAGCAGCCAAGCATGATGGGATGAGTAGGCATGCCTGTGCTGACTCGGCACCATCCAGCTCTGTTACGAGTCGGCACAGAGCCGAAGCAAAAAATAAAAATTATTATTAGTATTTTTAATTATTTTTTTAAATATAATACTAGAACTAAATGAAAGAAAATAATGCATATGTGTGTATACTTTAGGAATAAATGAAAGGAATAAAAATAAATAAAAATATAAAGAAAAACTAATACATAAAATATAAAGGAAAGGAAATATAAGAATATATTATAATAATAGTAGAATAAATACTACAAAGAAAAGAAATACTGCTGATACTACAATGTGGTTAAAACAATTGCAAAGAAAAAGGAAAATGATAGAAAAATAAAAGAAATAAATAAAAGAATAGGATGTGAGAGTAATACCTTGCTACATTTAGTAGACTAGAGCTTGACTATACCTTTGCTAGGCTAAAGTGTAGAGAGAGAAATTGACTCCCTAGGAGCAATTGCTTCACCAACCAAATAAGGCTTGAGACGATAGCCATTCACCTTAAAGATTTCCCCCCTTATCATTAGCAATATCAATAGCTCCATAAGAATGAACTTTGACAACCTTGAAAGGACCCGACCATCTTCACTTTAATTTTTCGGGAAACAACTTAAACATTGAGTTGTAAAGTAGAACAAATTCTCCCTCATGAAATTCTTTCTTAGTTATATGCTTGTCATGCCACAATTTAGTATAATCTATATACAACTTTGCATTTTCATAAGCATTCATCCTTAACTGATCCAATTCATTGAATTGAAGTAGCCTTTTCATACCCGCCTTCTTTAAATCAAAGTTCAAAGCCCTTGTTGCCCAATATGCCTTGTGCTCAAGTTCCACGGGCAAGTGACAGGACTTCCCATAGATCAATTGGTAAGGAGTAAGGCTAATTGCGGTTTTAAAGGTTGTCCTATATGCCCATAAGGCATCATCTAACTTCAATGCCCAATCTTTCCTTGAAGAAGAAACTGCTTTCTCTAAAATCCATTTAATCTCTCTGTTACTCACCTCCACTTACCCATTTATTTGAGGGTGATATGGAGTAGCCACCTTGTGTGTTACCCCATATTTCTTCAAAAGAGACTCAATCATATGATTACAAAAGTATGAACCACTATCACTAATTAATGCCTTAGGAGTACTAAACCTTGGAAAAATAATTTTCTTAAGCATCTTTTTAACTACCTTTGCATCATTAGTAATTGTAGCTATTGCTTCCACCCATTTTAAGACATAATATACCATAACTAATATATATTTGTAGTCCAAAGAACTAGAAAAAGGGCCCATGAAGTCAATTCCCCAAACATCAAAAATCTCAACTTCAAGAATTCTCTTCAAAGGCATCTTATGTTTCCTAGATAAATTACCCATTCTTTGGGAGCTATCATATGTAAGCACAATTTCTCTAGCATCCTTAAATAAAGTAGGCCATCAAAAACTAGATTGAAGTACTTTAGAATCCGTTTTCGATGCACCAAAGTGTCCACCTACGTCCAAGGAATGACAATGTCTCAAAACATCTTGAACTTGATCTTGAAGAATACATCTTCTAATCAAACCATCTCTACATCTCTTGTAAAGTAATGGTTCCTCCAAATAGTAAAACTTACTATCATGCAAAAATTTCTTCTTTTGTCTATAATCCAACCCATAAGGAAGAACACCACTCATAAGATAGTTTGCAAAATCAGCAAACCATGGAAGTTCCTTAGATACCAAAGTAAGAAGATGTTCACCATGAATTGACTCATTAATTGGCACACCATCATCATTCTTATTTAGTCCCTCTTGATCCAACCTTGATAAGTGATCCGCAATGATATTCTCACCACCTTTCTTATCTCTCACTTCCCAATCAAACTCTTAAAGAATTAGAATCTACCTTAAGAGCCTAGGTTTTGCATCTTTCATACTTAGAAGATACTTGAAGGCAGCATGGTCGGAATACACAATGACCTTTTGCCCTACAAGATATGCTCTAAATTTGTCAATGTATAAACAACAGCAAGCAACTCTTTCTCCATGGTGGTATAATCGATTTGAGCAACATCAAGTAGTTTGCTAGCATAGTAAATCACATAAGGCTTGCCTTATTTTCTTTTCCCCAAAATAGCCCCAACCGTAAAATTACTTACATCATACATGATCTCAAATGGTTGCTCCCAATTAGGTGGTTGCAAAATCGGTGCTGAAGTAAGAGCTTTCTTTAAAGTTCCAAATGCATCCATGCATGTATCATTAAACTGGAAAACAGCCTCCTTGGCAATTAGTTTGCATAATGGCTTTGCTATCTTGGAAAAATCCTGGATGAATCTTCTATAAAAACCCGCATGTCTAAGAAAGCTCCTTATATCTTTAACACACTTTGGAGGTGGCAAATTAGCAATGACTTCTATATTTGCTCTATCAACTTCAATTCCTCTTTATGAGACCAAATGCCCAAGAACAATCCCTTCTTGTGCCATGACTTCTCCCAATTAAGCACTAGTCCATACTTCTTACACCTATCAAGAACTTTAGAAAGATTTTCTAGACAATTTGCAAAGTTAGATCCATAAACACTAAAGTCGTCCATGAAAACCTCCACACAATCATCTATTAAATCACTAAATATTGAAAATATGCATATTTGGAAAGTAGCGGGTGAAGGGAATGGAGAATCAAAGCAACCAAATATGCAAAATTATAAAAAATTTGGAAGCATGCAACACTTGAATCAAGTTTGAATCCATTCAATGCCACAAGATCTAAATCACATGCAATTTACATAACTAACAAATCATGCATCATGGATAATATTTTAGCAACAATCAAAAAGACATGTAATCATATTACAAGCCCTATATACTAAGAGTCAAGTAACACTTACATAACTCCCAAGTTTGTAGAACGCTCGATATGCTTTGATTGTTGCAATCCACTAGCTTCAAGCTCCCCAAACATGAAGCCTCTAGCTTGTGACACATAGTTTGCACATGGTTGATCTTCAAGCACCAACAAGCTCTCCACATAAGCATCTCTTGAATGACCTAAGAGCTTATGAAAGCTTCTGTGATCTTGAAGGTATGGAACTTAGTTATTGCCCTTAAGGATGATGGTGTAGAGAGAAATCACAAC
>CATIWO010340590.1:0-26490 GCA_949673435.1 Macaranga tanarius | reverse complement strand
GGTTATGTTAAGGAAGACATTTTCTTGGAGCAACCCAAGGGTTTTGAATCCGAGGAAAGCTCAAAAGTGTGCGAGCTTCATAGATCTATTTATGGTCTAAAGCAAGCTTTGAGGAGTTGGAACCATCATTTCAATAAGGCTATCCGTTCTTATGGTTTCATAAAGAACGAGGGTGAGTCATGTATTTATAAGAAGGTTAGTGGTAGCCAGTTTACTTTTCTGGTCTTGTTTATTGATGACATACTTCTGATTGGAAATGACATCGGTATGATGACTTCTATGAAAGTATGGTTCTCTAAGACATTTTTAATAAAAGACTTAGGAGACGCTGCCGATATTCTCAGGATTTGAGTCTACAGAGATAGATTGAAGAGAATAATAGGTTTATCTCAAAATCTTTACTTGGAAAAGGTGTTGAAGAGGTTCAACATGCTTGATTCCAAGAGAGGATTGTTACCATTTAGACATGGTATCCATCTTTCTAAGATGATGTTGCCCAAAATATCTAAGGAAATGGTAGAGATGGCCAATGTTCCTTATGCTTTGGCTATAAGAAGCCTAATGTATGCTATGTTGTGTACTAAGTCAGATATTGCCTATGTTGTTAGTGTGACTAGCAGGTTTTAATCCCACCTAGGCTTGGAGCATTGGGTGGCAGTTAAAGCTATCCTTAAGTACTTGAGAAGAACTAAGGGATTTTGTAATAAAGGGACATTTAATGCATGGTAATTATGTTATGTGGTTCTTGTGGATCTACATAAAGCATTCATTTCTATTTGGGTAGTCGTGACATCTATGTTAGGGGTCACTCATGACTTATAGAAATTAAATATGATTAATTGGGATTTTCACATTTAGTGTGGAAAGGTGTCTCCATGATATTAAGTGTTAATATTATTTTCCATTGCCATTTAGACTTGAACCTAGTAAGTCACACACATAAAAGTTGTACTTGTGAAGATCAATATTAATTTGATTATTTATTAAAAATTTTAATTAATTAATTAAATTAATTGAATTGGATTTGCACGTATGTCGGGATCTAGCATATCCCGAAATCTAAATTCAAAGATTGGGACTTAATAGCAATTAAATAAATATTAATTTGGACTTAATTTAATATGTGATATTAAGTTCAAGGACTATATTAATATTTGCCTCCTAATGGATTTCTATATGGGCCATGAGATGGACCTAGTAAATTAATAATGATGGACTCAAGATAAACTTATGCATGGGCTTTATTTAAAGAGTTTGAATTAGTCCACAAGTTGTCTTATGGTATGGAGTGGGCCTTCTCTAAGTGTAGAGAAGCCTATGTGCCCATAACCTTAGCCTATATCCATTAAGTGTTAATGAATATCAAGGCTAAGGTTATCCATATAACCAAACACCACCCACTCACTTGTAAATCCAAGCCATGCATATAGATAGAGTATGATATACTCAATGTATCAAATGCATGTAGCTTGAGTGTGAGACACTCAAGCTATAGCATTGCATGTGACTTAAGTGTGAGACACTCAAGTTGTTATTATTATTATAATATTGGTTTTGTTTAAGTTAGTGGAGAGTGTAGAGACAACACTCTAACTCCTAATGCATGTGACTTGAGTGTGAGACACTCAAGTCATAACTATTATCCTATTGTTTTTATGTTAATAATTAGTGGAGTTTGTAGAGACAACTAACACACAACTCCATTTTTGCACATTAAAAATCATTTTGATATTCTAACAAAAGAGAGAAAAGGATTGAGAGAGTCTTCTTCCTTCTTCTGCTTCAAGTGTAGAGAATACCATTATACACAAGTGTTGTGTGCTTTCAAGCTTAGACCATTATTGTATAAGAGTTGTACAAGTACTACATCATCATCCATTGGAGGTTGCTTACTTATTCCATAAATCCTAGCTTGGTGAGGTTCTTGTAAGCATCTTGGGTCATAGAGGAGAGGCTTGTGGCTAGAGCATCACCATCCTTGGAGGTTTACCTTGTCCAATCCGTGTGTATCAAGCTAGAGGCTTCACATTTGGGGATCTGGGAGCTTGTAAATCAACTTCAACTAAAACTTTTCAAGCATGCTACTAACTAGGAGTTCTTGTAAGTGTTACTAAACACTTAGTTGCTAGGTCTTATGTTGTGAATGCATGACTTGGTTAATTATTGATTAAATGTTATCCTTGATGTATGTTTAGCTATGGAAGAGTGCATGTGATATGATCTATGGGCATGGAAGTGTTTTTTTGTTTCATACAAATATTGCATGCAATCAAATTTTTTAAATTCCGTATTTTTGATTGTTACACTATCACACTTTCCTTCATGATGCTCATCAACTAACGTCCTTACAACTCTCTCTCTCTCTTTCAAGAAATTATAAGTTTGTGTAATTAACTCAATTGTTAGCTACAACTTATGAATTCTCGCCTTACTAAACATAATATAACAAATCATTAATCAAACTTAAGCTCAATTATGAATCATGCAATATTGATAAATAAAAGATCTATCAACTCAATTAATATCAATATATTTTATTATAGGTCCTAATCATTAATAGTATCTAAGTTTTATAATACTTATCAAAATATTTAACATAAATAATAAACCCAAATCATGCATCTCCTCTCGATCTCAACAAACCTTAACCATAACCAATCATTGAATATAATTAAGCACAATAATGAAATTCATATGCATGAAATCAACTTATATTAAAGTAAAAATTAATTGTCAATACATCCCGAAGCTACTTAGATCCATCCTAATAAATAATAAAAAATCTAGCCTGACATATTTATGATTACAAGAACATAATTTATGAAAATTTTTGTAAGCATCTTAAAAAAAATAGAAAAAAAAATAAGAAACCCCCTAATCTTGATCTTAAAATGCCTTGAATGCTTGAACTTCACGAATGATCTTCTTACAATTTTGGTAGTAAGCATCCTCTTCATTCCGCATTTTGGCATAGATGTGCATATATTGACACGGTTGTGCGCAGTTCGTAGATTCAACTCCTTGCTTGATTTTGATTCCTTAAAGTACATATTTAATCCCAATCCATTTATAAATGATCAAACCTTGCAAAAATATAGAAATAAACATCAAATGCAATTAAAATTCCTTAAGTCCTAATCAAATATAAATATATAAATAAAATCTTATATTCTAAGGAATATCTAATTCTAGCTCTATTTGGATTATGCAATTTAATCCTAATCAAATACCAAAACTAGGTCTAAATTATTCCTAGATGCAAAATAAATCAAATAAGACCTAATTAAACAAAATTTAACCAAAATTAATTAAAACATTACATAATAATATATAGAACTAGCTAGAAATCAACTCAAAATATACTTAAAATATGAGTTTTATCAATTATGACAGTGATGATAATGAATGTGATGATGAGAACTCTTTAATGACCAAATTAGCTCTAAAATGTCAAAAATTGCTTTTAAAGAAAAAATTTTATAGAGAGGAACTTTCTAAACTAACTAAATGTTTTGAGGGTTTAAATGAACAATTTTCTAAAATCAATTCCTTAAATTAGCAATTATCTCTTAATTTGAAAGCAACTATTTTCTTTAAAAGATGACTTTAATAAAGCAAAAAAAGAAAATGAATTACTTTATAAGGAGATTTGACAACTAAAAGCCACCATTTTCAAATTTTAAAAAGGAAAGGAGAACCTTGATAATTTCTTAAATTGTCAAATGCATCTAAGTTTGAAATTAAAACTTGGTTACTCAAATGGAGCTTCCTCACCATTAAGTCCCCCAAGTTTGTGAAAGCTTCTTTCCTAACCTCTTTTATGCCTAATGAGAACCCATAGGCTTAAGATTCTAAGGATAAAAGGCCTAAGAATCTTAGTGCCAAGGCAAAGCCTCTAAAGGCTAATGCTCCTAAAGCTCAAGTTTTTAAACCAAAGCCAAGAAACCTTAATCTCATCATGTATACATGTATAAAAAGAGGCACATAAATATATGCCCTAGGTCTAAAAAATTTATTATATGCAACTGTTCTTATGTATTGCATGCTCATGCCAAATCATGCAAATGATACTAGGCAAAATAGATTTGCTAAAGTTAGATATTTTTATTGTATGAAACTTGGATATACTAATAATATATGCTATTATAGAAAATTTTATATTTACATCTTATCTAAAGATTACTTTAAAATAAAAAAAACCTAGACCAATTAAGGTTTGGATTCAAAAAGTTGTTTGCTCTCTTATTGTGTTGGTGTATTTAAAGTTCATTATGCGCTAATTATTAATAAATTAATATTATTTATTTTATCAATAAATATGCAAACATGAAATTTTTGAAAGAGAACTTAATGCATTTGCATGATAAAAAAACACAAAAATTGCATAATTTCATTAAGCTTAAGCCATTTTCTCATTTTATTTACAAATATCCTATGCTATGTGCTCATATTTCTCTTTTAATTCCTCTTTTTTTTCACTTTGACAATGGGGGAGGGAAGTTGAGTATTTGAATGATAATTTAATTTGAATGCCTATAAATGATACATGAACTTTATTTTAATTTGATTGTTATATGAATTGATTTGTCATTTATTTATGTCTTAAATGTTATAATCTCTTTAAAATTTTAACTCACCTAAACATGTATTGAGGGGAAGAACTTTAAAACACTTAGTATATGTTGAGAGGGAGTATATTAAATAAAATTTCACATACTTGCACGTATGATTTTTCTTTATTATTCAAAATTGGTTATCAAAATCAAAAAGGGGAGATTATTGACTATTTGCATGATCAATCTTTAACCAACCTTGGTTTTGACTTTAAGAATCAATTTCAAATTTCTAATTTATATGTTTGTGTATATTCAAGTTAGGTTTAAAGTTACAATTAGTGTCCAAAGCATGGAAGCAAAATTAAGCAGAATTAAGGATGAAGGTTTACTCACTAATTAGATAGTAAAGACATCCTTAAGATCGTGAGGAAGCCTTTAGGATCGTGAGCAAGACTATCATGAACCAAGACTCTTCATGGTCAGTGGATTCAATGGAGTTAGCCCTTAGAATTTAGTGGATTTTTTAGCCAAAACTCCTCATAATTCCTCCTCATGATCTTGAGGTGAGTATCCTTATGAGTGGTTAAAAGCCTTTTAATAACTACATCAAGCTCCAACAATTATATTTTTATATGTCATGATCGTGGGCATCCTCCTCATGATTGTTAGCACGGATGCCCACGATCGTGAGCACGCCCCCGAGCTGAAAAAGTTAAAATTTTCATTAAATGAATGAGAAGGTTAGAGCTTAGTGGGCATGTTCCTAATAACTAGTTTTCACTTTATATCTATAAATATCTATTAAATACAACATTTAAGATGTTAAAAAAGAAATAAAGAAGATGAATTATTGACAGAATTAATTGTGCATATTAAAGCTTTGTATTTTTCTTTGCTCAAATTTTCTTTGTATATCATTCTTTCTAAATAAACTCTTATTGAGTTCGTGTTACCACTCTTGTAAGAGTTAGGAAGTGATTAGTTGATAGGATCTCCTCATCTATGTTTTCTTAGGATTAAGAAAATAGGTAGTGAGGATCAAGAATAACTAAAGTTTAAGTATGAGCCTTGAAAACATTTGGTGATAGGTTTAATAGTAAAGCTTATGTAAAACTCTTGGTGATTGTTATTGAGGTTTGGCATGAGCCTTATGAAAACACTTGTAAAGGTTTTGTGCTGAGCCTATAAAAACACTCATTGTAAAGGTTTAATGTTGAGCCTTCAAAAACATTTGCAACAATCTTGGTGAATAAGATTAAGGGTTTGAAAATCCTAACTTGAGAATAAGTTAGGTAGAGCAGTAGGATTGGTTTAGAATTTGAACCTCTATAAATTGATTGTCATTATGTGTTTGTTCTTATTCTTGTTCTTACACTTATTTTTGTTTTTGCTTCTGCTTTATCTTTCAATTTTCTTATCGATATCTAATTTTCCATTTAACTTTTAATTTTCTCCTTAAACAATCAAAATCCCTATTTATCCCCCTCTAGGGCTTTTTCAATTGGTATTAGAACATGAATTCTAGTTACTTCATTGATATATTTAAGATCATGGAAGTGAATATCTTAGTTTCCAAACCCTTAGATCCTTCTTTTATTGGAATGACTATATCTATTGGAAACATATAATGGAACTCTATCTTGATAGCTATCCTATAAAACTATAGGATATGATCCTTGATTGGTTAAATCCTCCCATGGAGAGAGTGGAAGGAGCTGAAGTTCCAAAAGATAGAAGAAGATGGTCATAAAAAGAAAATAATAAAAATAAGAAGGTGATGAGCATTTTTTTTCTTCAATTTCAAGAGAAGAAAGATGCAAAGTGCATCATTGTATCTCAGCAAATGAGGTTTGAGAGACCTTAGAGAACCATTACAAAGGCAACCTCTAAGTCAGATCCAAGAAAGTTCAACTCTATATCTATAAATATATGTTGTTCAAGATGAACTAATAAGTTAATCACCGAGATGACAAACCAATTAAATGCTCTCTTGACTACTTTTGAAGAAGTTAAACACTACTCAAAAGAGGAGGTCAACACTAAAATTCTAATAGTGCTTCCTAAGAAAGATTGGGAATTAAGAGTAATATATATTAAGGAAGCTCATGATCTTTCTAAACACTTAATTGGCATCCATATTTGTAAGCTTCTAACCCATTAACTTACCTTGAGGCAAAGGGAAGGAAAATAAGAGAAGAAGAAGAGCTTAACCCTTAAAACATCTCAAGACTCAAGTGATGAGGAATATATTAAGGACTTTATTGAATATAATGAGAAGCTAGCAATCCTCATAAGGGAGTTCAAAATTTATTGACAAAGAAGACTATTACAAAGGTTCAACCTGAGCCTAATTTCCAAGCCTAATTTTGATGAGTAATAAAAATGATAACAATATTATTATTACTGATGTGTTTAAATCGAGATATATGACAGCAAGCAAATTGGTGAGAAAATGGTAAATATGCATGTGAATGCAACTATCAAGTGTGAACGCAAATGGTAAAGAATAAAGTTGAGTTGTCAAGTGCAAAAGCTTATGGAGCCTAAATGCAAGATGCTGAAGGGTATTTCAGTAATTGAAGAAATTAGCTTTATATGTGAAAAGTACTTAAGAGCAAATCTATACCGTTCATCTCATAAATCTAATAGTTTACAAGATTTGTACTTTATTTTCATTTTTGGCTAAAAAGACAGAAACATTTTTTACAGTCGAGCTAATTTTGTACATCAGTAGAACAAATAGCTCTGTGACACCTGTCTCTCTGTCTCTTATCATTTCTAGAGATAAAGCAGCACAACACATACTTCTACATTGCACTCACTCTTACACAAGCCATGCACAATATATTTTGGCAGTAGAGCACGATTTGTCTTTATTTATTTTATTAAAATAATTTTATGATTGGTTCAAATGATATCACTTTCCAGCTCAGCCCTTAGTATAATTAGGTCATTCTATTTTCAGTAAAGGGTAGAGAGCATTAAATTGTAGAATCATTTTGCATTGCACTTCATACATTGCTTATTTGCTCTCTCAAGTTCTTATAGGATTCATTTGTATTTTCTTGAGTGAAATATGAAAGAAAAATATTGAAAATTTTTTGTAATCAAGTGAGGAAGGTCTTCAAGCACCTATTGATAAGCTTGTGGTGTAAGTTTCCTGGTTGATCTACAAAACTAGTAGTAAGGAGTAGTTTTCTTATTCTGTATGAAAACCAGTGGGTTGTAGTTTTTCTAGATCTATTTAAAAACCACATAGGGAGCAATTTCTGAATCTGTTTGAAAATCAGTTTATGGGGTAGTTCTAGCAATAGGGTAGTTGTGGATAGGAGTGTACTCCAAGGCTTATCTCTTGCCCATTAAAAAAGATTGAGATTGAAAGAAAATCTTGAGGAGTGCCTCAAGGAGTGGATGTAGGCAGGTAGCTGAACCATGATAAAATCGTTGTGTTTGATTTCTCATCTCTTTGCTCTTTATCTTTGGTTTCATGCATATTCATAATTATTTCTGGTTCTGATTTTTACTGTCGATTTATTTTTAACTAAGTTCCTGCTTGAAAATTAGCTTCTATGATTGCACTATTTTCCTTCATGTATTTATTTTGATTCCTTATTTAAAAATCCAAAAATATTAGTTTTACTCAGTTAGTTGATCTTTTCCGCTTTTTCAATATTCAGCTTTGATATCATGCTTTTTTAAATTGAGTTTTTCACCTAGATCTGATAGCTCTAATAAATAGCTTTTCAAGACATCCGCGGTGCTAGTTTTTGTTAAAATTGGCTTTTCAAGTTTTATACCATTTTTCGAAAAGGGCTCAATTCAACCCCCTCTTGAGCAGCCTATCGGACCCAACACTTGGTATCATAGTAGGTCTCTGAAACTGTTTCTAAGGTTAATACCTTTGAGAGATCCAAAATGGCTGCTAGTAGTTCTAATGCTGTTCATAGTGCATCAAGATTACTTGAGGGAAATTCTATCACTCGTCCTCATCTTTTTAATAGCACTAACTATGCTTATCGGAAAAATAGAATGAGAAATTTTTTACAGGCTGCTGATATCGATTGGTGGAGAGCCATTGTTGCTGGACCAATAGTTGCAACCAAAACTCAAGCTGATGGAAAGAGAATCACAATAACAGAAGCTAATTACTCTAATAATGACTGGAAAAAAATCCAACTAAATACAAAGGAACTCAACATGCTTCATTGTGCACTAAATGTGAATGAGTACAATAGAATCTCAACTTGCACATCAGTAAAGCAAGTGTGGGATAAACTGGAAGTCACCTACGAAGGGACAAATCAGGTTAAGAAGTCAAAGATCAACTTGATGTGGAGAGATTATGAGCTATTTTTTATGAAACCGGACGAGACTATTTCTTCAATGAATTCAAGATTCTCTGAAATAGTGAACTCACTCAAAAATCGTGGAAAGAAAATCTCAAAAGAAGAAATGGTGAAGAAGATTCTCAAATCTCTACCAGAAAGATGGGAGACGAAAGTCACGGTTCTCTGTGAAGCTAAAACTTTAAAGGAATATTCATATGATGAGCTTGCCAGTTCACTACTGACGCGTGAAATGATGATAAGAAGCAAAGAAAAAGAAAAGAAAACAACTAGTGATAAAAAGAAGAGAAGTGATCTAGCCCTCAAAATCAGCTAAAGCAGTGAAAGCTCAACTAGCTCATAAGACGATGATGATCTTGCGCTATTCACAAGGAGATTCAAATGAATATATCAGAAAGGTGGAAGAAGCTACAGGAACAACATCAAAAAGATGTTCAACCCTAAAACCAATTCTCTACAGAAAAAGAAAAAGCAAGAAGTGATCTGTTTTGAATGCAACAAGCCTGGACACTATAAAACTGATTACCCGAAGCTAAAAAAGAAGTCTAATAAAACCAAAGCTAAGAAAGCTATAGTTGCAATGTGGAGTGATAGTGAAAGTTCAAGCTCAGGAGAAGAAGAGAAATTAAATGAAGTTGCAAATCTCTGTCTAATGGCATTTGAAGATGAAGAATTTAGTCAACCTGAAATGAAGGAATTAGGATCTAAAACTAATTCCCTAAAAGTGCTCACACAAGAGGTACAATCTTTTGATTTTGTTTCTGATGATGATTTAGGCAGTGCATTTGATGAACTATACATTGAATTTAAAAACCTTTCTAAAAAATACAAAAAGCTTAAAAAGGAACTCAAATCTGTTAAGTTAGAAAATGAGAAACTTCTTAATGATAAAGTTGAAACTATTTTTTCTGGAGCTTCACAAGCTGAATTTGATGATTTGAAAGAAAAGGAAAATATACACAAAATCAGTTTGCTTATGCATTTAAATGTTTAAATACTGCCTCTTGTAAAATTAGATTTCTGAAGAATGAGCTTGGTGTGATCACTGAAAGAAATACATTTCTGATGAGAACCAATGATGATCTACAAAGAAAATTGAGAGCTTGACCAATGATCTTGAAAGATTCATAAAGGGAAGGCAGAATCTTGATATTTTATTGGGAAACCAATAGTTTTCAAATGAAAAATCAGAAATAGGTTTTACTGGATTTGTGAAAAATAAAAAATATGACTCTTACTTTGTTAAAGAGATCTTTTCAAGTCACACACATCTTACATACTTTTATTGCAATCATAAAGGACATGTCTCAAAATTTTGTGCTTATAAGAAAGGCTTTTCTAAAGCTAAATTAGTCTAGGTACCAAAAGGTACTAAGCTATTTTCTGAGACTAACCCATCAGGAGCCAAATTAGTTTAGGTACCTAAAACTAACTGATCCCTTGTAGGCCTGCCTCAAGAGCAAGAGTGTTTAAGAAAAATAGTACATGGATAGTGCTTGCTCTAGGCATATGTCAGGTGACAAGTCAAAGTTCACCCAACTAAAACTGAAAAATAAGGGATCCGTCAGTTTTGGAGATAACAGCAAT
Source organism: Macaranga tanarius (assembly GCA_949673435.1). Classification (NCBI taxonomy): domain Eukaryota; kingdom Viridiplantae; phylum Streptophyta; class Magnoliopsida; order Malpighiales; family Euphorbiaceae; genus Macaranga; species Macaranga tanarius. Next base: position 16,001 of record CATIWO010340590.1, on the reverse strand, counting down.
AGAAAGAAAGTTAGCATCGGAATAGTTACAGCTAATCCTTCCATCGAACAAGTATTACTGGTTAAAGGTTTGAAGTTTAATTTAATCAGTGTCAGTCAGTTGTGTGATAAGAATATGAGAGTCATCTTTAAGTCTACTCACTATGAAGTTCAAGATATGCATGATAATCAGACTCTATTTATTGGTGATAGATTTGAAAATGTATACTTGGTTGATTTTGAAAATTTGCACTGTGCATCTGATTTATGTTTGGCATCTGTTGAGGAAGACATTTGGATATGGCATAAAAGATTAGGTCATGCAAGTATGAATTTAATTTCTAAGCTTTCCAAAAATGAGCTTGTAAAAGGTCTGCCAAAGCTAAAATTTGAAAAAGACATTATTTGTGATGCTTGTCAATTAGACAAACAAACAAGGTCTTCATTAAAATCTAAAGGCATGATCTCAACTAGCAACCACTTGAACTGTTACATCTTGATTTGTTTGGTCTAGTCACACCATCTAGTCTATGAGGTAAGTCATATGCATTTGGTATAGTGGATGATTATACTAGATATACTTGGACCCTTTTCCTAGCCAAAAAGGAATAGGCATTTAACAAATTTGCTAGTCTTTGTAGAAAGCTTCAAAATCAGAAAGGATACAATATCAGAAGTCTTCAAAGTGATCATAGTCGAGAATTCAAAAATAAACAGTTTGAAGAGCTATGTGATAAGTTTGGAATCAGTCACAATTTTTCAGCTCCAAGGACTCCCCAATAGAATGGAGTTATGGAAAGAAAGAATAGAACCTTACAAGAGATGGCATGCACAATGCTTAGTGAAGCTAATTTGCCAAAGTATTTTTAGGCTGAGGCTATAAATACAATATGCTACATCTTGAATAGAACTTTGGTAAGATCCTCCTTGAAAAAGACACCTTATGAGTTGTGGAAAGGTAAAAAGCCTAACATAAGTTATTTTAAGATGTTTGGTTATAAATGTTTTATTCACAACAACAAGAAAGATCAGCTAGCCAAATTTGATGCAAAATCAGATGAGGGAATTTTTCTAAGCTATTCTGATCATAGTAGAGCCTTCAGAGTTTTTAACAAAAGAACTTTTATTATTGAAGAATCTATACATGTTGTCTTTAAGGAAACTAACCAAACTCTACCAAGTAGAGATGTTGTAGATGATTTTCTTATAGGTACTGAAAGTTCCACACCTGAACCAGCTGAAAAGAATAATGAACAAATCTAAGAGAAAGCATATGCTCCAGAAGAGAATGCTGAAGCTAACCTTGAAGGTCAATTAGACTTTATAGAAGGAAGGTTGCCAGAGAATGAAAATTAGCCTGAAAGAGAAAACCATACTGAAGAAAGACAGAATGATCAACAACTCCTACATCTTGATCTACCCAAGGAATGGAGATATCACAAATACCACTCCAAGGAGAACATACTGACCAGTCCATCCGATAAAGTGGCCATAAGAAGTAGTATCAGAAAGATGATGGGTAACGTAGCCTTTGTGTCAAAGATAGAGCCAAAAAGCATAGAGGAAGCGCAAGAATATGAAAATTGGATCATGGCCATACAAGAAGAGCTAAATCAGTTTGAAAGAAATAGTGTCTGGAAATTAGTTCCAAAGCCTAAAGATCACACTATCATTGGAACTAAGTGGGTTTTCAGAAATAAGCTTGATGAGCATGGGAACGTTGTTCGAAAAAAGGCTAGACTGGTTGCCAAAGGTTACAAACCAAGAAGAGGGAATTGATTTTGATGAGACTTTTGCACATATGGCTAGACTTGAAGTGATTCGAATATTGTGTGCATTTACCTACTACAAAAACTTCAAGCTATTTCAAATGGATGTTAAAAGCGCTTTCTTGAATGGGTATCTCAATGAAGAAGTCTATGTGAATCAGCCTCCTGGCTTTAAGATACATGATAAGCCTAACCATATGTACAAATGAATAAAAGCATTGTATGGTCTAAAATAAGCTCCTAAAGCTTGGTATGAAAGGCTAAGCAAGTTTTTGCTAGAAAATAGATTTACAAGAGGTAAAGTGGACAAGACTCTTTTCATAAGAAATCAAACTAAACATATTCCGATTGTCCAAATTTATGTGGATGATATTGTTTTTGGAGCAACCAAAGAAAGCTTATGCAAGGAATTCTCATATTTGATGAAGAATGAATTCGAGATGAGCATGATGGGGAACTAAATTTCTTTTTGGGATTATAAATCAGATAGTGTAAGGATGGTATCTTCCTGAATCAGTCCAAGTATGTGAAAGAAATGCTGAAGAAATTCAAGTTGTTTAACGCTAAAATCAGCAGGACACTAATGAGCACCATAATAAAATTAGACAAAGATACAAAAAGGTAAACAGGTAGACAGCAAGATGTATAGAGGTATGATTGGATCATTACTTTATCTTACTACTAGTCGACCTGATATTCATTTCAGTGTCTGTTTATGTGCGCATTTTCAAGCTAATCCTAAGGAATCTTACCTGATAATTGTGAAAAGGATTTTTAGATATCTAGTAGGAACCCAAGGTCTAGGCCTATGGTACCCTAAAGATACATCCTTTGATCTTGTGGGATATAGTGATGCTGATTTTGCAGGAAGTAGAATGGATAGGAAAAGCACATTTAGAATTTTTCAATTTTTTGGCAGCAGATTAGTGTCATGGTTCAGCAAGAAATAAACTTCGATGGCATTATCAACTGCTAAAGCTGAACACATCACTGCTGAAAGTTGTGTCGCATAAATTCTTTGGATAAAATATGAACTAGAAGATTATGGAATGAGGTGCTATCAAATTCCTATCTATTGTGATAATACAAGTGCAATCAATTTATCCAAGAATCCTGTCATGAATTCTAGGACAAAACATATTGAAATTAGGCATCATTTCATAAGAGATCATGTGTTGAATGGTGACATCAAGCTAATTTTTATGCCCACTGACATGCAACTTGCTGACATTTTCATAAAGCTTTTGAGTGAAGATCATTTTTGCAAAATTAGAACTGAATTAGGAGTTATTGATCTGGATGCATAAATTGTTTTTGGGCTATTTTTGCTTGAAAATATTTTTCCCCTTCCTAAATTAATTGTCTTAAATAAGATAGATTATCAGTCTTCATTAGTATCCTTAAATCAAATAGATAAAATATTTTTCCCCTTCCTGAATTAATTGTCTTAAATAAGATAGATTATCAGTCTTCATTAGTATCCTTAAATCAAATAGATAAAATACAATTATTTTTTGAAAAATCAGAATAATGATATTTTCTCATGACCATGCCTCTTTAGAAAAGTCACACCTCCTCACTCTAAAAATCACGTCAGTTATTAGCCTTTAAATGTTGACACATTAGCCTAAGTAGGAAACATTACTTGCCTTAGAGAGAAAATAGGATAGGCATGCATTTGAATAAAAAGTTAATTTTTTTTGGAAACTAGAAAGGTTACGTCTGCTGGGTAATAGTGTAAGACACCCTTTTATCCAATGATTATTATGAGACTTCCTCCCATTAAATACCCACTATCTCTTCCCATTCAAACCTACATTCATTTTTTTCTAAACTCGAAACTCTCCTCTCTATTCTGATCTGTTAATTCTCTAAGAAATCCAGGGAAAACAATCTCTTTTCTTATTAAAATGAGTGATTCAAGCAAGAAGAGAAAGGATTTTAAAGAAGTAGATGTTGATTCTCCAAAATAGTCCCAAAAAAGATAAAGATCGAAAAAGGCGAGAAAAAGTCGAAAAGGATTGAGTTGAAGATTTCCCACAATAAATTGATTCCTCCAAAGATGATCGACTGGAATTTTTCAAAAGTTCTGATTTTCCCTTGAAAGAATGGACCAGCTTGATGGAAATCAAGAAAGGTGTGCATGAATATCTGGTTCATCAGTTTTATGGGTCAATAAAAGAAATCGATTCAGAAGAGTTTAAAGTTGTTCTAAAAGGAGAAAAGTACACTATTTCTCTGGAAACCATCTCTGAAGCCTTCGACATTCCGAATCACGGTGCAAGACTAGCAAAGAAAGCTAATTTGAATAAAATCAAAAGCTTTGATGAAGAAGAATTTAATAAAAAAGATTCTAGAAACTCTGAAATTAAAGCCACTGAGAATGTAAGTTTTGCCTCTCTCTCAAGATTTGAGAATCGTGCACAAGTTCATTACTTGCTTCTCAGCACTAAATTTGGGTAGTCTTGATTATGTAAATAGTGTTGAGTTATGCATATGTGGCATTTGATCAGAAAGAAAAGCTTTAATCTGTGTTATTTGATTATGGGTCTAATGATGAACCTGACAAAATCTAAAGGGCTGCCATATGCCATGATTTTAATAAAGCTCTTCAAGTTTCTGGAAGTTGATTTAAGTGATGAAACTTTTGAGAAGATTGAGAAATCTGAAGTAATCTCAAAGTCATTTGTGCAAAATATCAAGTCCAAGTCTAAAAATCACAGAGATTGAAGAAGTAAAAGTAAAAAAGAAGGAAATCAAGAAAGCTGAAGCTAAAACCAAGAAAAAGTTAAAACCTATCAAGAAAGAAAAATTTGAGAAGAAGGAAGAAGAAAAGAAAGTTTTTACTCCTCCAAGTTCCACCACTATCTCTGATGCAAAGATGAGGCAAAAAGCTAAAGGAAAAGTAATTGCTAAAGAAGAGACTGAAGCTGATTTTGATTCTAAAACAAAAGTAGATCCCGACAGCCTTTCTGACAAAATCAGGAAGAGAGCCCGTCAAAGATTCAAAATAAGAGAGATTCCAAGGAAGAAACAAAATAAAGAAGGCAAGTCTGAAGTTGAAATCACAGTATCAGGTGGCACTGAGAAGCTAGAGTCTGAAAAATCCAGCTCTGAAAAAGAAGAAGATGTAGAGCAAAAGAAGAGCTCTGAAGCTATTTCTGAGGAAGAAGTAGATACTGTAATCTAAGATGTTCTGAATGCTATATAAGAAAAGCTGATAGAAGAAGAAAAAGAGTCTAAAAAGGAAGAGGTTGAGGAAGCCATTGAGCAAAAGACCGAGGAATAGCTAGAAGCTGACAGTGCTGAAAAATAGGCTGACAAGCCGATAGAAGATGAGCCAACAATGAAAGATTTTGCTAAGGAACCATCTAAATAGCCAAAGGGTAAAATGACAAAGAATGAAGTAAAGCTCAAAATGGCAAGGCAGTTTCTATCTTCTGCAGTAACCAGATTCTAAGCTTTGATAGACAGCTGCCAAGGTGGTTTTGACAAGTTTGTTGACGAATATGAAGCTGGTTTGGCTGATCTTTACAGGGTACTTCTCGATCATCTTCTCCCTTCTGCTTCAGTTGCTTTGTCAAAGAAAGAAGAGATAGTGCAATCCAAGGATGCTGACCAAGGTGAATAGATGAAACCCAAACCCAATTACAAGCTCAAACACAAAGCCCAAAAGAAACAAATTCTACCTACCCATCGGGTAACCCGACAAACACCGAAACCATCCTCAGATCCAGCAGCTTAAGCCTTTTCATATTTCTAGATAATAAAATGAGTTTCTTATTAAAGTATGTGCTTGCTTTATTTTTAACTCTAGACTCTTAATATTTTTTTTGTTTAGATTACAGTTGCTATTCTCCTTCATTACTTTCTTTTTAACTGATGATAAAAAGGGGGAGTAGAATTAGTGTTTTTTTTTAGTTCTGTGTCCTGTAGTTTTTATTAGTCTCTTTTTGTATGAACTGCAGGCTAATTTGTTTTGTTCTTAGCTCGATAAATCTACATCTTTTCATTTGATTCTTGTTTGGTATGCGCTTTTATTTTTCATTGCTCTGATATATCTCTCAATTCTAGTTTGATCAATTTATAGCTTACCTTATCATTTCCTTCAAAGAGATTAATGAAAAATTGATTGTCTATTAAATTTATCGGCATAAATTCAGGGAGAGAAAAGTTCTTTTATAATAAAATCAGTTTCATAAATTTTTCATATTGCATACTATTTTCTGCATGTCTCTTTGTACATATTTATGTTAAATGTGCCTATCTTTTGAAAATAAGTTATTTTTATCAAGTTTTGTCATCATAAAAAAGGGGGAGATTATTGTAAATGTTCAACCTGGGCCTGATTTTAATGAGTAACAAAAATGATAAAAATAATATTGTTGCTGATGTGTTTAAATCGAGATATATGACCACAAGCAAATTGGTGAGAACATGGTAAATATATGTGTGAACGCAACTATCAAGTGTGAACACAAATGGTAAAGAGTGAAGTTGAGTTGTCAAGTGCAAAAGCCCATGGAGCCCAAATGCAAGATGCTGAAGCGTATTTCAGTAATTGAAGAAATTAGCTTTATATATGAAAAGTACTTGAGATCAAATCTGCACCGTTCATCTCATAAATCTAATGGTTTTCAAGCTCTGTACTTTATTTCTATTTTTGGCTAAAAAGATAAAGAAACATTTTCTGCAATCTAGCTAATTTTGTACATCAGCAAAACAAATAGCTCTGTGACACCTGTCTCTCTGTCTCTTATCGTTTCTAGAGACAAAGCAGCACAACACACACTTCTACATTGCACTCACTCTTACACAAGCCATGCACAACGTATTTTAGCAGTAGAGCATGATTTGTCTTTATTTATTTTATTAAAATAATTTTGTGATTGGTTCAAATGATATCACTTTCCAGCTCAGCCCTTAGTATAAATAGGTCATCCTGTTTTCAGTAAAGGGTAGAGAGCATTACATTATAGAATCATTTTGCATTGCACTTCATACATTGCTCATTTGCTCTCTCAAGTGCTTTTAGGATTCATTTGTATTTTCTTGAGTGAAATCTGAGAGAAAAACATTGAAAATCTTTTATAATCAAGTGAGGAAGGTCTTCAACCACCTATTGATAAGCTTACGATGTAAGTTTCCTGGTTGATCTGCAAAACTAGTGGTGAGGAGCAGTTTTCTGGTTCTGTAGGAAAACTAGTGGGTTGCAGTTTTTCTAGAGCTGTTTGAAAACTAGATAGGGCGAAGTTTCTGAATCTATTTGAAAATCAGTTTCTAGGGTAGTCTAGCAACATGGTAGTTATGGATAGGACTGTACTCCAAGGCTTATCTTTTGCCCGTTAAAAGAGATTGAAATTGAGAGAAAATCTTGAGGAGTGCCTCAATGAGTGGATGTAGGCAGGTAGTCGAACCACGATAAAATCATTATATCTGATTTCTCATCTCTTTGCTCTTTATCTTTAGTTTTATGCATGTTCATAATTATTTCTGGTTCTGATTTTTACTGTCGATTTATTTTCAACTAAGTTCCTACTTGAAAATTAGCTTCTATGATTACACTATTTTCCTTCGTGTATTTGTTCTGATTCCTTATTCAAAAATCCAAAAATATTAGTTTTATTCAATTAGTTAATCTTTTCCACTTTTTCAATATTCAGCTCTGATATCGTGCTTTTTTAAATTGAGTTTTTCACCCAGATCTGATAGCTCTGATAAATAGCTTTTCAAAACCTCCATTGTGCTAATTTTTGTTAAAATTGGCTTTTCAAGTTTTATACCATTTTTTGAAAGGGGCTCAATTCACCCCCCCTCTTGAGCAGCCTATCAGACCCAACAAAGACCTTAAGAAAACACAAAGAATCAAGTAAAGCTGACTCCATAAAAGGAAATGAAGTCACATGCTATAAGTGCAAGAGGCTCGGTCACCTTTGTATGAATTTCCTAAGCACTAACATAAAAGTAAAGGAAGAAAAAAGAAGAGAAAAACCTTCAAAGCTACTTAAAATGACTCGTCCAACTGAAATAAAGGAGAAGCAACCTTTGCTTCATGGTTTTAGAGGACAACAATGAGGTACCTTCCACCTCTACTTCTTCTTATAATGATTGTAAATTTGATTATGATGGTGATGATGATGAACTTGATAATAAGAACTCTTTATTGAGTAAATTAGCTATAAAATATCAAAAATTGCTTTTAAAAAAATGTATAAAGAGAAACTTTCTAAACTAACTACAAGTTTTGAGGATTTTACACAATAATTTTTTAAAATCAATTCCTCAAATTAGCAATTATTTCTTGATTTGAATGCAACTCTTTCTTTAAAAGATGACTTCAATAAAGCTAAAATAGAAAATGAATTGCTTTCTAAGGAGATTTTAAGAGTAAAAGGCAACATCTCCAAATTTTAAAAAGGAAATGAGAACTTTAATAATCTCTTAGATTGTCAAAGGGATCTAAGTTTGAAATTTAGATATGGTTACTCAAATGGAGCTTCCTCATTGTTAAGTCCCCCAAGTTTGTAAAAGCTTATTTTCTAACATCTTATATGCCTAATGAGAACCTAAAGGCTCAAGATTTTAAGGATAAAAGGCCTAAGAATCTTGGTGCCAAGGCAAAGCCTTTAAAGGCTAATGCTCCATAGGCTCAAGGTTTTAATGCCAAAGCTGAAAAATCTCAATCTTATTATGCATATATGTACAATAAGAGGCACATACATATAAACACTAGGTATAAAAAATTTATATGCAAATGTTCTTGTACATTGCATGCTTATACTAAATCTTTTATGCCTAGAAGAGTCTACACTCATCATTCGTATGGTAGGCATACAAATGTTACTAGGTAAAATAATTTACTAAAGTTAGATGTTTTTATTGCATGGAGGTTCAGATGAAGTTTTCTATAATAGCATACATTACTAGGTAAAATAGATTTACTAAAGTTAGATGTTTTTATTGCATGAAACTTAGACATACTCATAATGTATATTATTATAGAAAACTTCATCTCAACCTCCTACTTAAAAATTATATGGAGATAAAAAAATTCTAGTCCAATTAAGGTTTATGTTCAAAAAGTTATTTAATCTCATGTTGTGTAGGCTTGTTTAAAGTTCATCATATGCTAATTGTTGATAAATTAATAAAATTAATTTATTTTGGTTATCAATAAATATGCATACATCAAATTTTTTAAAGAGAACTCGACACATTTGCATGACAAAAACAAACAAAAATTGCATAATTTCAACATTCTTATGTCATTTTTTCATTTGATTTACAAATAGACTATGTTATATTCTCATATTTCTCTCTTAATTTCTCCCTTTTTCACTTTAACAAAAGGGGAGGGAAGTTGAGTATTTTGAATTGATAGTCCCATAAGGCCTATAATGAACTAAGCCCATAAGCCCAGTCTCATAGAAAGACTTTGGGACTATAAAGGAAAGATAAAATTAAAATACCTAATTAATAAGGGACAAGGATTCCTAAGGTACTAATTTAAGTTGGAATAGGAATGATCCTTCTATACCTATATAAAGGCTCATATTCTCTTAATTATGATCATCTTGAATATATCTCTCTAACTTAAGCATCGAAGAGCCTACGGATCGAAGATTCTAGGTTCATTTTAGTTTTCTTTGTATTTGTAGATACAAGAGGGAAGTTCACATTTATCAATTGGCATCGTCTGTGGGAAAACAAGAATAGTTTTTTAATTTTCAGACCAAACTCATAAAAAATTTTGCGTTGATACATGGCAAATACATCAGATTCTCCACCTGTTCAAAGTGGAGCATCTACCAGCATATTGGTTGTCACTCAATCCATTCCGATGACCGTCCAAGAAGATAATTCTTCATAACCTCATGGTTCTGATTCTTTCACGCTATTAAATCCAACACTAAATAACTCTCAACTAGGAATAACATGCGGAGTATCTCACTATATTACGCTCCTTTTCAACACATTTCAAGACCCATTCCAACAGTTTTTTTCCCAAATTTATGTGAATTCTCAACTCCACCAAATGCAGTTGATTCAGGTCAAACATTTATTCCTCCAAATCTCTCTCCATTATACAAGGAAGCATTGATCAATAGTGTAAAGACGCAACTCTCTTTCATATAACAACAATTATTCTATTTAACTCAAGACACAACAGCTGAAATCCTAGTTGTATGAACTTCAATTCCAGCATTTGCTGCACCTATTGGTGTAACCATTAATGCTCCATAAATTGATCGATTACCACTCTGCAGTGAACAATGTGAATTGCATGAAAATAGGAATAGAGGATAGGAATCCAACTCAGAGTAGGAATCGAAATCCAACATTCCTAGGAGAGATAGGATTGACTTCAATCGTCAGTTACTAGAAGCAATACATAAGGTATGCACCAGACCTGATGAAATAGAGGAATGTATACTAGACGAAAGCACTCCATTCGTTCATAGCATAATGGCAACCCTAATACCTTCGAAGTTCAAGGTTCCACTTTTGGATCAATATGATGGAACTGGTGATCCGATAGCTCACGTCTCTATATTCTGAACGAAGATGACGCTACAGAATGTAAACGATGCCATTATGTGCCAAGTGTTTCCTACAACTTTGATGAACACCGCTCAGATATGGTTCCATAGATTATCGAAAAATTCTATAACCACCTTCGAAGAATTGATAAAACAATTCAAAATTTGGTTCATAACGAATATTCCGCCAAAGAAGAGTATTAATGACTTACGACTCCGTAAACAAGGTGATAATAAGTCATTTCGGAATTACCTTGATAGGTTCAATAAAACTACTATACAAATAGAGCATTTACGTAACGAAGCAACAATAGATGCGTTGAAATATGAAACCAAGATGGGAAAGCTTAGAGATAAAATTATGACAAAAAACCTCAAACTTTTTTGGAAGCAATGGCTATAGCAACCAAGTTAATTGACCTGGATGAAGACAGGAGAGAGATGTGGAAGAAACATAGCGAGGAAAAAGGGCAAAAAAGAAAAGACGAGAAAAAAGAATCAAAGAGGGAATATAGTTCTAATAGACAGAGGAATGACGATAAGAGATACGCTCCTCTCAATGCTCCTAGATTAGAAATCCTGATGTGGATTAAGCAAAATGGAATAGACATACCAACTCTTCGGAAGCTCAATCCGCTTTATAACGGAACAAGCGATAAGAATTGATATTGTAGATACTATCGAGATTATAGTCACGATACAGACGACTATCAGAATCTCAAAATTAAGATTGAACGATTGGTAATAGCAGGTTCTTTGAAAACATTCACTGAGGATATCCTAAAAAGAACACGAAGCTCAAACACTCGGTCTGAACATCAGGAGGACTCGAAGAGGACTCATAAAGATGTATCAAGAGTCATAAATATAATTATAGGTGGTGAATCCTCACCGGTAGGGAAGAAAAGACCAAAGAGAGAGGTGTACATGGCATGAACCAGCTCGTCTATACCAACAATTACTATTACCCCAAAGGACAAACTTCATGTTAAACAACCTCATAATGATGCATTAGTTATCAGAACCTACATAAAGAATTACTTAGTAAAAAGGATGCTTGCAGATGACGGAAGTGCAATTAATGTCCTTATTTGGGAAGCTTTTCAAGTAATGGAGGGCTCATCCGTAGAATTAAAACCCATCACGAATCCGATAACTAGCTTTTGCGGAAGAACTGTTCAACCAATGGGAAGTGTTGAACTGGACATAGAGTTCAAAGATCGAGAGTCGGAAGAACACACCTTAATAAAATCTTTGTTCAATATAATTGACACTCGGTTTGCTTATAATGGAGTTATTGGAAGACTAATCCTATGGGAAATGAATGTAGTAACAAGTATCAGATACTTGACAATGAAAATTCCTATTTTAGGATGAGTCATTACAATCAAGGGAGATTAAGAAATTTCTAAGCAGTGCTACCAGTTAGCCATAAAAGATGAACTAAAAGCCTTTCTGATTGAATCCAATATAGATATCGAAAAGCAAGGAGTAAAGCCTGAACCAATAGAAGAGCTGAATGAAGTAAAACTTACGAATGGCAAAGTAATCAAAGTTGGAGGAGCAGGTACGGAAAGAGATTGAATGAGTGTTGTAGAGTCATGAAGGCATTTTTGCCACACAAGCATAAGAAATAATAGGAATTGATCCAAATGTTGTGGCTCATAATCTGAATATTGATCCTTCCATTAAACCAGTAATAGAAAAAAAGTGAAACTTCACATTAGAGAGGCAAAAAATTATAGTATATGAAACCGTAAAATTGCTGGAAGCCGGATTCATACGAGAGGTCTTTCATCCAAATGGTTGGCTAATATGGTACTTGTATGAAAGCCGAATGGAAAGTACCGAATGTGTGTTGACTACATAGACTTAAATATAGCATGTCCTAAAGATGGTTAACCTTTACTAACTATCGATCAGCTAGTAGATTCAACTGCATATCATGGAATGTACAACTTCGTTGAAGCTGCACAGGTATATCATCAGATCCCCACGAAGAAAGAAGATCAAGAGAAAACATCCTTCATAACTCATCAGAGGTTATATTGTTATAATGTAATGCCTTTCAAACTCAAAAATGCATGAGCTACATATCAGAGATTCATGAATTTTATCTTTAAGGAAGACATTGGTAAAATCATATAAGTATATGTGGATGATTTGATCGTTAAAAGTAGAATAGTGGAAGACCACTTTATAGACTTAGAATGAGTACTGTAAAAGCTCGATCAATATAAAGTCAAACTTAACCCTGATAAATGTGTTTTTGGGGTGAAAGCTGGGAAATTCTTAGGATTCATAATCTTATAGAGGGGAATTGAAGCAAATCTAGAAAAAGTGGAAGCAATCATCAATATGAAGGCTCCTATAACCTTAAACGAATTGCAAAAGTTAAATGGACGAATCACGGCATTAGGAAGGTTCATGTCATGTTCGGAAAAAAAATGCCTTCCATTGTTAAAAGTAATGAAAAATGTAAAGAAATTTAAGTGGAATGCTAACTATCATATAGCATTTGAAGACATCAAAAAGTTCTTATCTTCACCACCATTACTAAGCAAACCCACTCTAGGAGAAACATTATATGTTTATCTATTAGTGGGTAACGAATCTCTAGCATCAGTGCTAGTTCGAGAAGATAAAGGAGAGTAAAACCCAATTTACTACATGAGTAAGGTCCTTAGAGGATCTGAAATTCGCTATCCCAAAATGGATAAACTGGCATTGAATCTAGTGCACACGACAAGGAAGCTCCGCCACTACTTTCAAGCTCATAAGATAGTGGTACGAACAAACCAGCCCCTAAAGAAGATCCTACAAAGACTTGAGACATCTAGAAGACTTGTCCAATGGTCAGTACAATTGGGGGAACATGACATATCTTATGAACCTTGAACCGTAATAAAAGCAAAGATGTTGTCTGATTTTATACAAAAAATGATGAAAACGGAAGGGTTCAATAACGAAAATATCTTATGGTGAATGTATATTGATAGAGCATCAAGAAAGCAAGGATCAAGTGTTGGTATAATCTTGATAGGATTAGATAAAATAAGAATTGAGTATGCTATCAGAATAACTTACAGAGCCACGAATAATGCGGCGGAGTATGAAGCGTTGATCACAGGCTTAAAACTAGCAAACGAAGTACGAGTAGAGAGCATCCAAATACTTTGCGATTCGCAGCTTGTAGTTAATCAGCTGAAAGAAGCCTTCGAAATAAAGGATTCGAGCATAATCAAATCAAATATATGGATAAAGCACATTCACTTTTATGAAAGTTAGAAGAAAACGGAGGATAGTGGAATATAGTCTAAATTCCAAGAGCCGAAAATAAAGTTGATATAATAGCCAAATCTGTGGTAAAAAATAGACCCTTGTTCCAAAATCTTAGCCTCCAAGAAGAACTCGGCAATCCATTTATAGAGGAGAATGAAGTACTCACCACGAGTGAAATTACCGAATGGATAAAACCTATAGCCAAATATCTTAATTCAGGAGCATTACTTGATGACAAGAATCAGGCTAAGAAAATCTGAATAAAGGCAGCTCAATACTCAATGAAGGATAGGAATTTATGCCGAAGGTTATTTAGCTACCCATGGACCAAGTGTATATCACCAGAAGAAGGCAATTATATCCTTCGGGGAAATACACGAAGGCATATATAGAGCTCATAAAGCTTAGACAATGCTACTTAAAAAAGACTTTTTACAAGGCTATTATTGGCCAACAATATCACAAGATGCGTAAAAGCTGGCAAAAAGTTATGAAAAATGTCAGAAATACTCGCACCTAACACATACACCTACTCATGCATAAAATCCCATTGGAAGTCCATGGCCTTTTGTCGTTTGGGGAGTGGACATTCTCGGACCTTTCCCATTAGCTTCAGGTCAGAGAAAATTCATTATTGTGGCAATTGATCACTTTACAAAGTGGATAGATTTGAAGCAGTCCCAACAATAACTGAATCAAGAATTCGTAGCTTCTTTTAGAAAGAAGTCATATGTAGATTCAGAATCCTACATACACTAATTACAGATAATGGGAAATAATTTGACAATGTAAAGTTCAAACAATTTTGTTCTGATCTCAAAATAAAGCTACGATTCACCTCCGTAGCTCATCCATAATCTAATGGACAAACGGAGGTAACTAATCGAATTATACTAAAGAGCATCAAAAAATGTCTTAACGATAAAAAAGAAGATTGGGCAGATGAGTTGTACAATGTCATTTGGGCATACTGCACTACACCATGAACTGCAAGAGGAGAATTACTGTTTCGACTAGCTTACAAAATGGATACAGTGTTACCAGTTGAGATAGGATCTCCTTCATATAGGGTCTACAAAGACCTGAGCGAATCAGAAAATGAAAACAACTGCATGATATCTTTAGATATACTGGAGGAAAAATAAGAGCAAGCGATAGCAATAGCTGAGGCTATACGATAATAAGTCACCCGCTATTACAACAAAAGAGTCCAATCAAGGACTTTCAATATTGGAGATTTAATCCTACATAAAGTAGAAATAGGAAAAGGTAACGTAGGAACAGGAAAGTTGGAACCCAACTGGGAAGGACCATACCTAGTTATTGAAGCTACCAATAAAGAAGCATACAGACTCAAAGACTTGAAGGGAAATGCCATCCTGAGATACTGAAATGTGGAGAACCTAATGAAATATTACCAGTAAATATCCATAATAATCAAATTAGTAAATTAGTAAATTCGATAAAGTTGTAATCAATTACAATAAAATAATTGGAGTCTGGTTGCTTGAAATAAAATGAGTTATAGCACTCGAACAAACAAAAGACGAGTCCCAATACTCGCAAATAAAATAAGTTACGACACTCGAATAAATAAAAGACAAGTCCCAATACTTGCAAATAAAATGAGTTACGACACTTGTATAAACAAAAGATGAGTCCCAATACTCACAAACAAAATGAGTTATGACACTCGTATAAATAAAAGACAGGTCCCAATACTCGCAAATAAAACGAGTTACGATACTCGTATAAATCAAAGACGAGTCCTAATACTCGCAAACAAAATGAGTTATAACACTCGTATAAATCAAAAGACGAGTATTCAATACTCATAAACAAACGAGTTCAGACACTCATACAAATAAAAGATGATTACTTAATACTCATAAATAAAGGAATATAGTCTCTCGAACAAATAGAAAATGAACATCCATTACTCGCAAATAAACGAGCACAGATATTTGTACTCAAAGCCCATAAGATGGGAGACAATACTTTATGTCTTGGAAAGTGATAGGTGAATAAGTAGAGTTAAAAAGTTCTAAAGAACTTGAAGTCGATCATACGAACAAACTATTAGTAGTAGAAAACTTTAAAAAGAATCAGATATGAAACCGAAAGTAATCTTTCATTGATATTCAAAGATTAAGTACAAAATTGCCTTTTAGAGGCATACATCAAAAATATTAAAAGCCTAGGTTAATTAGGCTATGGAGAAACTCGGGCTCCGGTTCCACTAATAGACAAATCCTCAATAATCATAGGAGCAGCAAAATTCACTACTTTGCTATTAATAGATGAGGGGCTCTCTCATGGATCCATCGGAGACTTTTCCCTTTCTCTTCGAACTACTTTACTTAAATCTCGAAGGGAAATTTGGTGGATAGGAGAAAAATCGAGATCAGCATGTTGTAAAGACAAAAGTCGTT
>CATIWO010340402.1:0-10134 GCA_949673435.1 Macaranga tanarius | reverse complement strand
ATATCTTTGGTATATATTTGGAATATGTTTGGTATAAATTGGGAATATGTTTGGTATATATTTGGTATATGATTCGTATATGTTCCATATGATTTTTCTATAAATGTTTGGTATGTGTGAGAATATTGGTTATTAGGCAATTGTTGTACATATATATATATATATATATATATATATATATATATATATATATATCACTTAATTAGTTCTTGAGAAGTGATATATATATTATTATATTAGTAATTGCTTATTGAGTCGCAAGCTCACCCCTTTGTAACTATTTTTCAGGAAATAGTTAACAAGCTATAGGCTTGCATTAATAGTGAGTTTCGGAGGCCCGAGGTGTGCTTGGTAAATTAACTTCCATTCTCATTTGTCATGCACCATTTGTATTTTTTAATGTTTGTGTTGAGATTGCACCATAAGATGTGCATGTAAGCTTGGAATTGAGAAGTTCATGAAAATAGTTGGGTTTTTACCAAGCTATTGTATATATTTTGAACGAGGAGTTTGTGCATTCTAGCAATGTAATGTGCACATGAGTTGGAAATTGTTATGGAGTTTATGTATATGATTTATGAAGATATTAAGTTCATGTTTAATATTTTGGATGAGCCATTTATACAAGATATGTGTGAAGTATTGTTTAAAAGCATGTTGTGTTTGTGTATTATGATTTGGTTGTGTTTTAAGCAGAGTTTGGGATAGAGCAGAGAGGGCTGCCACCAGTCACTAGTGGGCGCTAGTGACTAGCGAGCACCAGATGGTCTGGCTGCCTCCAACCACTGGCGAGCGCCAGTGACTGGCGACTGCCAATCCCCTGGCACAGCCTTGTATATAAAAAAAAATTTCTATACTTTACTGATTAATTATTTTTACTAGTATGTATATATGTGATGTATGATGAATATATGGATGTGCAAGGCATGTATTTATGTCCTTGAAAGAATTTTTAATTCTTTCTAATTTGACACGTGTATAGGTTTGTTTGAGGTGACGTGTTGCGGGTCTCACAAGTTGCTTAATGTTTTTTTTCCCTTCTTGTTGTTGTTTAATTATGTTTAGTATGTATCTTGGCTAAGCCATTATTTATTAGAATTGCAAGGAAGAATGAATCAATGAACTACATTTTTATCTTTTATATTATATGAATGATTTGATTTTAATTGAATGATTGAATGTGTTGTGTATGATTGATCACTATATATATGACTTGTTAATCAAATGTATATAATGAGAGTTAGTGTATTTTAGTAGAAATACAATTAGAATTATTTAAAGGTTAGGGAATTACTTGGAGATAAGAATTCCACTTTAAAGGATTAAAGAATTGACATGGAATTTAATGGTTTTTGTTTATCTTCATAATGTCATGAGAATGCTTGTAGACTCTAAATGAAAATACCTTTATTTGACAATAAGAATTGCTCTTAAAAATTATTGGTCATATTCTCCAATCATTTCATGTATATATTTGTTTATGCTTTGTAGTTCTTAATAACTTCTGAATTGTGGTTCTAATGAACTTTAATTGAACTTGTTATTAGAATATTTAAATTAATTAGTATAGTTAGTAATTGTTAGTAAATTTAGAATAGTTAGAATAATTGAACATCTTCATTGTCATTATTTGTCTATCCATCTAACTATCTATTCGGTTAATACAAGATTGTTCCAAAATCCTGAGTGTTTGACACCCTACTTACTCTATATTTAGTCTTAGAGACTAGGGTATTATATTTGACCCACATCAAATTTTGGCACCGTTGTTGGGGAATTTATTTAGAATTTTTATTAACTTAGGGTAAAGAAAGATTGTTTTAGGCCTTAATTTTATTTCTGTTTTTATAGTTTTATAATTATTGTTTAGTTGTTGTTTGATTTTGATTCTACTCACAATGAGGCTTAGTAGAAGTGCTAGTGATATTTTGCATTTTAATTCCAAAATTGAACTAATTTTATATGCATTGCATAGGGAACAAAGGCAAAGAAGAGTGAATCAACAAAATTTGGACACAATGACGGAACTGGAGAGACGTACATTGGGCGATTTTGCCATGCTCGATATAACGGGTAATTTTGGAATTGTGGCTCTATCAATAGCCAACAATAACTTCGAAATCAAACTAAGCATTATACAAATGGTGCAAAATAATCAATTTGGAGGTCTTAAAGGAGAGGATCCATATGCTCACATATTGACTTTTCTCAATGTGGGTGCTACCTTCAAGATCAATGGAGTGATGGATGATGCAATAAAGTTTAGGCTTTTCCCATTTTTAGTCAAAGAAAAGGCACAACTTTGGCTTGCTAGTTTATGTAGTGAGTCAATCACAACTGGGGACTAATTAAAGTAAGCATTTCTCCACAAATACTTTCCACCACACAAGACTGCCGAGTTTCGCAATGAGATTACTATTTTCAAGCAAAATAGGAGTGAGACAATCTATGCAGCTTAGGAGAGATTCAAGGAGCTTCAAAGGTAATGCCCATACTATGGCTTGCTCGATTGGATGATGCCTCAAATTTTCTACAATGTGTTGACGGATGGGAATAGAAATATTATCAATGCAGCCTCTAGTGGGAAATGGATGGATAAAACGGCTAAGGAGGATATTATTTTACTTGAAGAGCTTGCATCTCAAGGATACATGGGTGATAAGCCAACAATGGCAAAAGAAAGAGGAGTTTTGGTGCTTAACACCATCAACTTATTGAGTGTTAAGGTAGATGCTCTCACCAAGTTGGTAAGTAAATCTCAAATTAATTCTATTGAAAATGCTAATGTTGCTTGTGAGCTTTATGGATGATCTCATTCATATTCTCAATGTAATATGAGTTCCAATGCTAATGAGGATGTGAGTTATGTGCAAGGAGCTTTTAATCAAAGAAGGGGGCTGAATTCAAACATATATAACCCTCAATGGAGAAACCATCCTGAATTTTCTTGGTCAAATCCATCCTCTCAACTAAACCCTCCATTTAACCAAAATTATTCCAAACCACAAAACCCACTTGATTTTCCTATGAAACTAAATCATCCTTTTTTTAAGCCACCACCACCACTAAAGTCTAACTTAGAAGTTCTTATGGAGCAATTCATAAACCAACAATCAACCACCAATAAACAATATAAGGACCAATTCAAGCAACGCAATGCAAGAATTGATCAACTTGTTTCCCATAATTGAATCTTTGAAAACAAAATTATTCAACAAGCCTCTTCAACTCCTCAACCTTTAGGAAGACTTCCTAGTCAACCTGAATTTTAGCCTAAGGAATCTTATCAAGCCATAAACTTGAGGATTGGTAAGGAAGTTGAAGGTGCTTTATCAAGTAAGAAGAAGATTGTGAATGAGGATGATGATGATAGTGTGAAGGATAAAAAGGATGATAATTATGGTGTGGAAAAGAACAATAGTCAAAAAGAACCAAGCAAGAAATATGAGCCAATGATTGACTTTAAAATTTTGCCTTTCCCATAAAGGTTCATAAGGCACAATCTTGACAAGTAATTTGGTAAATTTTTTGATCATTTGAAGGACATAACTATTACCATACCTTTTATCCCATTAGAGATATGCCTTGTTAATCATAAGGGTAAGGTTGAAGAATATGGTCTTGTTTTACTTATTCAAGAATCTAAGGCAATGTTCACAAAGACTCCACGAAAACTCAAAGATCCAGGTAGTTTTACTATTTCTTGTAGAATTGGTGATATTGCATTTAACAAAGCTTTGTGTGATATAGGTGCAAGTGTGAGTTTAATGCCTTATTCCATATACAAAATGATTGATGTTGGTGATTTGAAGCCTACTATCATGTGTCTTTCTATGGCGGATAAATCTATCAAGTATCCCCTTGGTGTTCTTAAGAATGTACCCACCAAGGTGGGTAAGTTTATTATTCCTACAGATTTATTGTGATGGACATGGAGGAGACCCCGAAATTCCTATATTGTTGGGAAGGCCATTTTTGGTGACTGCGGGGGTGGTCATTAATATGAAAAATGGCAAAATCAAGATGGAAGTGAATGATGAGTCCATTATTTTTTATGTTTTCAAGATGATTAAGGAAGCATCACCAATTGAAGTATGTGAAAGGATTGATTCACTTAATATCATTGATGAATGTGTAAATAATGTTATCCATGAGTGTGTGGGTCAAGACACTTTGGCAATTTGTATATCACAAGGGGCTGATGAGAATCATTCCAATAAGGAGGTAGTAGCTTGTATAAGAATATTGGAATCAACTCCATATGTCTTTCCTTATAGGCATCAAAAATATGAGCCACTAAAGAAGGAGGATGATCCTAAGCCTTCCTCACTAAGTAAAGCACCCAACTTGGAGCTTAAGCCTTTACCTTCTACTCTAAGGTATGCATTTCTTGATTCTATTTCCCATTTTATTTTTATTATCAATTCTATATTACCTAATGATGAGGTAAATGCCTTGTGTAATGTGTTGAATAAACATAAGGGTGTAATAGGATATTCAATTAATGATCTAAAAGGACTAAGCCCAACTATTTGCATGCATAGAATCCTTTTAAAGGATGATGCTAAGCCTACCATAGAAGCACAAAGGAGGCTAAATCCCACTCTTAAGGAAGTGGTTAGAAAGGAAGTAATTAAGTTGCTTGATAATGGGATCATATATTTCATTAGTGATAGTAAATGGGTAAGCCCTGTTCAAGTTGTTCCTAAAAAGGGTGGCTTGACCATTGTGCAAAATGAACATAATGATTTAGTGCTTACTAGGACTATCACAGGTTGGCGTATGTGTATTGACTATAGGAAACTAAATAAAGCAACTAGGAAATATCATTTTCCATTGCCTTTTATTGATCAAGTCCTAGAGAGATTAGCCAATTTTTTTTTGTTATCTTAATGGGCTTAGTGGCTTTTATCAAATTCCTATTCATCCCAAAGACCAAGCTAATACTACTTCTACTTGTCCATATGGTACTTTTGCCTTTAGGCACATGCCTTTTGGCTTATGCAATGCTCCCACAACTTTCCAAAGATGCATATTTTTAATATTTAGTGATTTAATAGATGATTGTGTGGAGGTCTTTATGGATGACTTTAGTATTTATGGATCTAACTTTGCAAATTGTTTAGAAAATCTTTCTAAAGTTCTTGATAGGTGCAAGGAGCATGGACTAGTACTCAATTGGGAGAAGTGCCACTTCATGGCATAAGAAGGGATTGTTCTTGGGCATTTGGTCTCACAAAGAGGTATTGAAGTTGATATAGCAAAGATAGAAGTCATTGCTAATTTGCCACCTCCAAGTGTGTTAAAGATATAAGGAGCTTTCTTGGACATGTGGGTTTTTATAAAAGATTCATCCAAGATTTTTTCAAAATAACAAAGCCATTATGCAAACTACTTGCTAAGGAGGTTGTTTTTGAGTTTGATGATGCATGAATAAATGCATTTGTAACTTTGAAGAAAGCTCTTACTTTAGCACCAGTTTTGCAACCACCTAATTGGGAGCAACCATTTGAGATCATGTGTGATGCAAGTAACGATTGGGGCTGTTTTAGGGCAAAAAAAAAAGAAGGCAAGCCTTATGTGATTTACTATGCTAGCAAACTACTTGATGATGCTCAAATTAATTATACCACCATGGAGAAAGAGTTGCTTGCTATTGTTTATGCATTTGACAATTTTAGGGCATATCTTGTAGGGCAAAAGTTCATTGTGTATTCCGACCATGCTGCCCTCAAGTATCTTCTAAGTAAGAAACATGCAAAACCTAGGCTCTTAAGGTGGATTCTAATGCTTCAAGAGTTTAATTGGGAAGTGAGAGATAAGAAAGGAAGTGAGAACCTCGTTGTGGATCATTTATCAAGGCTATATCAAGAGGGATTATACAAGAATGATGATAGTGTGGCGATTAATGAGACATTTCATGGTGAACGTCTTCTAACTTTAGTATCTAAGGAACTTCCATAGTTTTTGAATTTTTCAAACTATCTTATGAGTGGTGTTCTTCCTTATGGGCTTGATTATAGGTAAAAGAAGAAATTTTTGCATGATAGTAAGTTTTATTATTGGGAGGAACCATTGTTTTACAAGAGATGTGGAGATGGTTTGATTAGAAGGTGCATTCCTCAAGATAAAGTCCAAGATGTTTTGAGACATTGTCACTCCATGGATGTAGGTGGACACCACTTCAATATGGTTTTCGGTGGCCTACATTATTTAAAGATGCAAGAGATTTTGAGCTTACATGTGATAGGTGCCAAAGAATGGGTAATATATCTAAGAAACATGAGATGCCTTTGAAAGGAATTCTTGAAGTTGAGATTTTGATATTTGGGGCATAGACTTCATGGGTCCTTTTCCTAGTTCTTTAGGCTATGAGTATATATTGGTTATGGTTGATTATGTCTCAAAGTGGGTGGAAGAAATACCAACCATTACTAATAATGCAAAGGTTGTTAAGAAGATGCTCAAGAAAATTATTTTTCCAAGGTTTGGTACTCCTAGGGCATTAATTAGTGATGGTGGTTCACACTTTTGCAATCATATAATTGAGGCTCTTTTAAAGAAATATAGGGTAACATATAAGGTGGCTACTCCATATCACCCACAAATAAGTGGGCAAGTTAAGGTGAGTAATAGAGAGATTAAATGGATTATTGAGAAAACGGTTTCTTCTTCAAGGAAAGATTGGCATTAAAGCTAGATGATGCCCTATGGGCATATAGGACAGCCTTTAAAACCCCAATTAGCCTTATTCCTTACTAATTGATCTATGGGAAGTCTTGTCACTTGTCTGTGGAACTTGAACATAAGGCATATTGGGCAACAAGGGCTTTGAATTTTCATTTGAAGAAAGCAGGTATGGAAAGGCTACTTTAACTTAATGAATTGGAGGAGTTAAGAGTGAATGCTTATGAAAATGTGAAGTTGTATAAGGATCGTACTAAATTATGGCATGATAAGCATATCACTAAGGAAGAATTTCATGAGGGAGAATTTGTCCTACTTTACAATTCAAGGTTGAAGTTGTTTCCCGGAAAGTTGAAGTCAAGATGGTCGGGTTCTTTAAAGATTATCAAGGTTCATCTTTATGGAGCAATTGAAATTGTTAATGATAAGAGGGAAATCTTCAAGGTGAATGGCCATCGTCTCAAGCCTTATTTGGTTGGTGAAACAATTGCTCCTAGGGAGTCAATCTCTCTCTCTACACCTTAGGTTAGTAAAGGTATGGTCAAGCTATAGACCACTAAATATAGCAAGGTATTACTTTCACATTCTATTCTTTCTATTTATTTCTTTTAGTTTTTTTCTTTTATTTTATGTCATTTTTATTTTAGTTGCAATTATTTGAACCACATGGTGGTATTAGTAGTAATTCTTTTCTTAGTAGTATTTATTTATTTTATTACTATTATTTTCAGTTTATTAACATTTTTCCTTTAACTTATATTTTATACATTAGTTTTTCTTTATATTTTTATTTCTTTAATTTATTTTTTATATATGTTTTCTTTTACTAATTTACACATACACATTATTTTCTTCATTTAGTACTTATTTTTATTTTTGATTATAATTTATTATTTATCAATTTAAAAAAAAAATCATTTTTTGCTTTGGCTCTGTGCCGACTCATGACAGAGTCGTATGGTGCCAAGTCAGCACAGGTATGCCGACTCGACCCACAGACTTGGCTACTGCCCCCTTACCATATGGGCTCTGTGCCGAGTTGATACTTCGTGTCGACTTGTAACAAAGCCTAGGCGTGTCGACTCGTGCCCTTTTCCTACACACACATAATTTTCTCTTCTTGTTTGCATGTTTTCTTTCCATTCTAATTTTATATTCTTCAATCTATTTATTTTACATTAATCACTATTACCTTTTCTCTCTCTTTTCTTTTGTTTTCTTTCTATAATAACTCCTAAAATTTGAATTATTTTGAAAGGAGAAAGGTCATGTCCTTTCCCAATAAAGGACACAACCTTTCACCTTTTTCATAACCTTTTATCTTCTACTCATTTAAAACTTCTTTAACTACTAATATTTTATTCACTACTTACACCTTTTTCCATTCTTATACTTCTATATATATCCACTCTTCACGTTTTTGCTCTCTTTCCTTGTAATATATTGCTTTTCTTTTCTCTACACCACTCTTTGCTTTCTTTCTATATATTTTAAGCCTTTCTTCTTCTTTTTCATTCATTTTTTTTTCATTTTCTTCTTCCACAACCGAAGCCAACATCTCATTTTTCTTCTTATTTTTCTTTTTCTTTGTTTTCTTTTCTTATTTCCCTTAAAATCGAACCTAGCCACCTTTCTTCTTCATTTTCTCTACACCAACTTGAAATGGGTAAAACCAAGGGTTCTTTATCTTCAAGGCTAAAGAAGGATCATCAAGATAAGGAGGAACATTAAGAGGAGAACTTGTCACTCACCTACAAAGCTAAGTTTCCTATCCTCTCCCATAAAGAAGGTGATATATTTACTACTCTTAAGTTTAGAGAAATTGTTCCTTGTAAGTATATTCCTTCTTCATTTCTTCAAGATGTTAGCATGCATGAATCTTTTAATCAACTATTGACTAATTATGGCCTTAAAAAGTTTGTTTCTTTACATGAACCCACTTATGTGGAGTTAATTACTGAATTTTACAAATCCTTAGAAGTTTATCCCAATGATTCCCATATCCTTAAATTTAGGTTGTTAGGCAAGAATTATCAACTTACTTATTCTTACATGCAAAGGGTCTTTAGCTTTAAAAAAGATGGAATGTGTAATATGCCTAAATCTTTTAATGTTGATGAGTTTTGGACATTTTTTACTAATTTACCACATCCCTTTCAACCAAAGAAGGGGAAGGCTATGTTTATTAAAGATTTGAAGTTTTGGCTATTGCATAAATTTCTTTGTTGTATTATTTTTTATAAATCCGAATTTAATCGATGTTCAGCTCAAGAATTATTTTTGATATGGTGTATTCATAACAAAAAGCAAGTATAATAGACTTATTGGATTTTTAATCTAATTCTCACTTGTGCTACACGTAAGGATGTCCCATTAACACATGGTCATGTTATTACTATTATTGCCAAAACTCTTAATGTGAACTTTGATAATTTTGACCGTGTTATTGAGTGTTCATATTTTACTAAGCAAGCATTTATGAGAGGTGAGGTTGTTGATGCTTCGCGCATACTAGGTCATATTAGAAGGGAATTCTGCATCCACATGTTACGGGTCACCAAGATTATGCGGCACATGTTGAGGTTATGACCATGAGGAGGAGCCAAAAATGGGATATAAAGAGAAACAAGAAGAAGCACCCCATGATGATGTACCTTCTCTTCCTTACCATATGCAAGGAGGTGTAAGTGGTTCTTTTAGTAGTGACTTACACATTTGGGAGCAGGTTTTGGAGAACCAAAGGGAGATGCAATACCAATTGAGTGGCATGGAGGCTTTTAACCGCCAACTTGATCGACACCAAAGGAGGATGGAGAACAAGATGAGCCAATGCTTTGCATGTTGCGGCCACACCATTGAGTTTCCTCCACCATTGCCTTCGAAAGATTGAGGGAGTTTCTCTTTTCCCTACTTTTTCTTTTATGTTTCACATTGGGGACGATTTGCATTTTTAAGTGTGGGGGAAGGGTTAGTGGTATGGGTTAGTAGTAGTTTTTCTTATTATTAGTAGTTGTTATTTAGTTATGTTTAAGTTAATATACATGTGTGTTTATATTTTATTTTGCATTATTTTATCTTCTCTACATCCATAAGTAGTATCTTTTCTAAGTTTATCTTGATTGTGATTGAAGTTTATCTTATTATTAGTAGTTGTTATTTAGTTATGTTTAGGTTAATATGCATGTGTGTTTATATTTTATTTTGCATTATTTTATCTTCTCTACATCCATAAATAGTATCTTTTCTAAGTTCATCTTAATTGTGATTGAATTTTTTCTCTTTATGCCATGTTAGTAATTTAATTTTGGGTTATTTGCAAAAAAAAACATGACCTTTAGCGATTTTAGCGATTTAATCATATCTTTTTAAACTTGGCAAAATAAAACACCAACTTATAACTCTTGGCAACTCGGAACACCGATAGAAATTCCGGCTGCCACGTCAGAT
>CATIWO010340295.1:0-33026 GCA_949673435.1 Macaranga tanarius | reverse complement strand
ATCTTCAATATTTCTTCAATCTAGCGTCATGCCATCTTCAATCTTCCTTCAATTTACCGACATTTATAAAGAACTCAAATAAAGGGATGAACTGATTTTCCAATTTGAAAAGTACCAAATCGCTTTAGGTGAGTTAGGGTTCTTAATTTGCTGTTGTTAAGGGAGAGGGGGCAATTTGCTTTTGATAAAATGGTATGTTTTGAAGCTATTACACTTTAAGTTTAAAACGCACCGTTTTAATGTGGCTACAACATGTCCTACGTGGATTAGAGCAACAAAATTCAACTGACACGTTAGCTATTTGTCACCGGTTAATAGGCCGGTGCTTGGAGTTGCCAAAAATTGAAAGCTCATGTTTTAATTTTCCAAGTTTTAAATGACGTGATTAAATTGCAAAAACCGCTAAAGGTCATGATTTTATTTGCAAATAACCCTTATTTTTATATTAAGAATGATGCTTATTTATAGAAAAAAGAAGGCTATAAAAATCCTATTAAACTTAAGACTACTAAACTAAACCCTAAAAACTAAAATAGGAATCAAAATAATAAAATTCTAATTGATTCGGATTTGACTCAGAACATGCAACACGACCGTGTTCAAACCCCCAAAAATAGGCAGTGTTGAATATAAGCAAGGATATAGGCATGTTGCATAGTATGTTGCAGACACAGGCACAGACACGGATGTGTCCCAGGGCGTGTACCATACTGGTCATTTTTAGTACCTCCAACATAGCTATGTACTTCGGGACACGTGCATGTTGACCCTGAAACTCCTTCAAAGTCGTGAAAACTCACCAAAAACACATTAACAAGCCTTAGTGATGATTCCTCCACTTTGACATCTTTAAAATGTATACTTTTCTTAGCTACAAGGTTGCAAATCAACTTTGAAAGTGCCACATTAGCATATTTGACTCGATTCTTTGACATCGGACCCTCAATTCCTTGTAAAGGATCTTTTGACCCTCTTTGTTGACCTTGATTCTCATTGTTCCCTCCTTACTCAAGAAGATTCATCCTCAAATTAAAACCTACATTAAAAATAAAAGGCACTAAAATAGCAACATTAAAAGTAGCACTCACATTACTCTCACCTTTTAGATCAAGTTTGTAGGCATTGTCATTAATGTGCTCCACCACTTGAAATGGACCATCACCATGCGGTTTTTACTTAGATTTTCTTTAAGAAGGAAACTTCTTCTTATGCATATGTACCCAAACCCAATCTCCTAGTTTAAATACAACTTACTTGCACCATTTATTAGCTTGATTTGCATATTGCTCATTCTTTCTCTTAATTCTTTGTTTAACCTTCTCATGTAGATTTTGCACAAACTCAGCCTTCTTCGTACCATCCAAATTAACTTGTTATTTTAAAGGCAAACTTAATAAATCAAAAGGTATAAGAGGATTAAATCCATATACCACTTCAAAAGGTAAATAACCTGTGGTAGTATGCACATTCCTATTATATGCAAACTTAATAAATGGTAAACTCTCTTCCTAATTCTTTAAGTTCTTACTAATAATTGCCCGTAACAATGTACCCAAAGTTCTATTTACCACCTCTGTTTGTCCATCCGTTTGAGGATGACATGTAGTTGAGAATAATAACTTAGTTCATAACTTGCCCCATAACGTATGCCAAAAGTGACTTAAGAACTTAGTATGTCTATCACTCACGATGCTTTTTGGAATACCATGCAAACGAATAACCTCTTTGAAGAACACATTTGCAATGTTGGTTATATCATCTATTTTATTACAAGGAATGAAATGCACCATCTTGCTAAACTTATCAACAACAATAAATACACAATCTCAGCCCATTTTGGACCTTGGTAAACCCAACACAAAATCCATGGAAATATGTAACCAAGGTTCATTAGGCACATCTAAAGGCATTTATAATCCATGAGGTATAATTTTAGATTTAGCTTGCTTACACTTAATACATCTAGCACAAATAAGTTCAATATCTCTTTTTAAATATGTTCAAAAGAAGTGTTCATTAAGCACATCCAAAGTCTTTTTAACTCTAAAATGCCCCATCAAACCACCCCTATAAGCTTCCCTCACTAAAAGCTCACGTAAACTACATTGAGGAATACAAAGTTTATTTTCTCTAAACAAATATTCCTCATGCCAATAAAACTTTCCAAAGGCTTCCTTTTCACGTGCTTCATACACATTACACAAATTAGAATCACTAGCATATAAATCCTTAATATGATCAAATCCTAGAAATTTAGTATTCATAGAGTTAAGTAATGTGTACCTTCTCGAAAGTGCATCAGCTACAATATTTTTCTTGCCTTATTTGTATTTGATAATATAAGGAAACATCTCAATAAATTCCATCTACTTAGCATGCCTTCGGTTCAACTTTCCTTGTCCTTTTAAGTGCTTTAAGGACTCACGATTGGTATGGATAACAAACTCCTTGGGCTATAAATAATGATGCCATATATCTAACGCCCTCACCAATATATAAAGCTCTTTGTCATATGTAGGATAATTTAAAGCTGCCTCATTAAGCTTCTCACTAAAATAAGTAATCGGCCTTTGTTCTTGCATCAAAATAGCCCCAATACCAATCCCAGATGCATCACACTCTATCTCAAAAGTCTTGCTAAAATTAGGTAATGCAAGTAAGATTACACTATATAATTTCTTTTTAATTATTTGAAATACAACTTTTTAAGCTTTTTTCCATTTAAAACCCACACTTTTCTTCACTACCTCAGTCAAAGGTGCTACAATAGTGCTAAAGTCTTTCACAAAATATTGATAAAAACTAGCTAATCCATGAAAACTTCGTACTTCAGTGATAGACTTAGGAGTAGGCCACTCTTTAATTGCTTTGACCTTCTCTTCATCAACCTCAATACCTTTAGCAGACACAACAAAACCAAAAAATATAATAAAACTAGAGCAAAAATAACACTTTTTAAGGTTAGAAAACAAATGTTCTTTCCTAAGTGTAGTAAGAATAAGACTCAAATGCTCAACATGACTCTTTAAACTCCTACTATACATAAGTATGTCATCAAAGTTTATTACGACAAACTTCCCTATATATGCACATAAAACATGGTTCATTAACCTCATAAAAGTGCTAGGTGCATTAATTAAGCCAAAAGGCATAACCAACCATTCATATAACCCATGTTTAGTTTTGAAAGTTGTTTTCCATTCATCACCCTCACGCATACGTATTTGATGATAACCACTTTTTAAATCAATCTTAAAAAACACACATGACCCATGCAATTTATCTAATATGTCATCTAACCTAGGTATGGGATGTCTATACTTTATAGTGATATTGTTGACAGCCCTACAATCTACGCACATATGCCAAGATCTATCCTTTTTAGGTACCAACAAAATCAAAATAGCATATGGACTCATACTCTCTCTAATATAGCCCTTGTCCAAAAGCTCCTCCACTTGCCTTTAAAGTTCCTTTGTCTCCTCGGGATTACTCTTATAGGCGATTTTATTAGGTATTTGAGCTCCTGAAAAGAAGTCAATTTGATGCTCAATCCCCCTAATTGGCGGCAAACCCTTAGGTATTTCCTCGGAAAACACATTAGCAAATTCCTGCAATAAAACATAAACAATATTGGGCAAAGAGTTATCTAAATCAAGGTTAGTCATCAAAGCCTCCTTGTACAAAAATAAAATCATTTGCTATTTTCCTAAGAATGCAACCCTTATCTCACTTGTGGTGGCAAAAAAAGTCTCTCTTTTTTTTCTCTCTTTTATTTTGCCCCAACTCTTTATTATTCTCTTGCACACTCACCACACTCTTTTCTTTTAAACTCTCAACCTCACTCATAATTTTCTCTCCCTTACTACCCTTTTTCTTATGTACCATTTTCAATTGATCTTCCAAGATTTGTTTAGGAGATAATGGCACTAAGGTCATCTTTTGGCCTCCCCATATGAACGAATATCTATTTTTGTAGCCATCATGATTCACTCGCCTATCAAATTTCCAAGGTCACCCCAAAAGAATATAACCCGCTTGCATTGGCACTATGTCACACTCCACCTCATCATTGTAGATTCCTATAGTGGAAGGAACCTTACATTCACGTGTCGCTTTGACTTCCCCCATGCCATTCAACCATTGTAGTTTGTATGGTTTAGGGTGTTTAGTAGTTGTCAAACCCAACTTATCAACTAACTCGGTGCTAACGACATTCGTGCAACTCCCACCATCAATGATCATATTGCAAACTCCATCTTTGACCATGCAACTAGTGTGAAAAATGTTCTCACGTTGCTCATCCCTATCTTTAACCTTAAGTTTCATATTAAAAGCTCGCCTTGCAACTAAAGATTTTCCTTCTATGGGAGTCATGTGAGACCCGCAACACGTGGCCTCAAAAAAATCCTTACACGTGTCCCAAAGAATATACTCAATTATAATATGAGTATAAATACATGTCATGCACATCCATGTATTCATCATACATCACATATATACAAATAAGTAAAACAATTGATAAAGCATAAGTGAAATATTTTTTTTTTAAAACATGCTGGGACTGGTGCTCGCCAGTGGCTAGAGGTAGCCAGGGAGACTGGTGATCTCCAGTCACTGGCGCTTGCCAGTGGCTGCAGGCAGCCCCTCTCCTATTCTGGCCGAAACCTGCTTAAAACACAACCTAGTCGTAATGCAAAAACATAACATGCTCTAAAAATTATGCATTATATATATAAAAATACACAAACCACTCATCCAGAATATATATATAAGCTCATCACAATCACAATATCTATATGAACTTCACAAATCATTCATTTATAGAACACAAGTCTTTGCTAGAATGCACATCACATAGTGCAATCTCCACACAACCATTACAAAATGCCAAAATGCTCATAATTCATTATAAATGCAAATGGTGCATGACAAATGAGGATGGGGGATGAATTCACCAAGCACACCTCAAGCCTCCAGAAGTCACTATCAATGCAAGTCTCAAGCTCTGTCTAATTATCTCCTGAAAAATAGTTACAAAGGGGTGAGCTTGCGACTCAATAAGCAATTACTAATATAACTATATATATATCACTTCTCAAGAACTAATTAAGTGATAGCATAACAAGAGTTTTATAAATTAAGATCAAACATGAACCATACCTTTAATTCCAAACACATACCAATCATTTAAAGAATTTATGCTAAACATATACTAAAAATATACACAACATATGCCAAACATATTCACAAGGTGTACAAGCTTAACTTATGTATTAAAACATTCTTAATATATATCACAACCATATCAATTAACAATCACATATCATCACATAAAACTAAAACTCATTTATTCATACGAAACCAAAACTCATTCAATCATATCTCAATATCATAATTTAGTATCCGGCCGGAACCTACTCACATGCGCATTTCTTATAGCTGGTCACATACTGAGACTATCCGCCCGGCTCAGTCTCAGTTCTCACATCCTCCCATCCTTACATATAAATCATTGGGTAGCTATACGTCCGGCTCAGCTTGCCCATCTTACATTTCATATTTTTCCCATATGACCACTACTGGAACTATCCACCCGGTTCAGTTCCAGATTTCACAATTAGTGGAGGCTATCCGCCCGGCTCAGCCCCACTATCACACATATTCCTCACCAACATTTAATCAATTCTCATTCTCGTACACATCATATTTCAATAGCCATATCTCACTTCACATCATATCAATCACAATTCAACATTTCGTAATCCACATGTTTATTTCATATCACATCACAAATCATATATTTTGCTTAAATCATTCATAGCAACGCAATTCTCATATTTAATTACAATTCATACATCTTCACAATATATATATATATATATATATATATATATATATATATCATTTCAAACTACATCACAAAACTTGACTCATTTATTCATAGCATATAATTCTTTTATTCAAGAGAATCAATGTGTATATATATATATATATTATTAATTACTTACACAAAAGTACTTCCAACTCCTTTAAAAGCAAAGCTCTCCTAGTGATTGGTATCTCCTCTATCCTTATCAATGCCTACACATAATTCATACATCAATTCACAAAGCAAACATGACACTTGCACTCAAATGCAACTAAGTTTAACTCTATGCTCAAAGTTCAATATATCCAAATAATTCACACACATGTCTATAAATCATGAAATATTACTAAATCTAGACATATGAGTCTAATTCAAATTTCAATTAGAATTACTTAAATCAGACATATATAGAATTAATTAAGGATTTTTGATTGAAATCGGGCAAAACAGAGCTGATAGCAAGAGCAAGAAAATGTCAGGCCAAAATAGATAGTCTTAACAGCAAAATCAGCTCAAGCTTAAAACTCAAAAGTTATAGAGGATTCTCTGACGTTTTAAGATCAACTAACCTTGCTTAAATCAGAGCTCTATAACTCTAGATATAATTAAAATAATAAGAGTAATGCACATGAAAAACAGAACCCGAATTTATAACATAAAAACCTAACCTCAAATAATCATAAATAAATGCAAGGCTTACTAAAATGGTGCTTAAACAACTTCTAGATCTCCTATAGCTGCTCAAAATTCTTGCTAGATAAATTGAGAATTATCAAAATCTCCCAAAGCTACACAAAAATCACTCTTCTTCTTCCTCTCCATAATTCTCTATACCAACAATACACACATATACACTCACACAAGCCACCAATTAAAATGCACCAAATGCCTTCTAAGGTGTCTTTCTTAATAAATGATAATTATCACCAAAATAAAATAAAGGGATAATAATATTTTCAGTCCTATTAGTTGGACCGATTTTCTAATTTAGTCCTATAATCTTAATTTTTTACAATTGAGTACTGGAAGTTTTAAAAAAATTTCACGTTAGTCCTAGGGCGTTATCTGTAACGGAGATTGTATTTATTAGTGTCACTGCTGAGGTGGCTTCATTTTTTATTAAGGGATAATAATATTTTCAGTTCTATTAGTTGGACCGATTTTTTAATTTAGTCCTATAACCTTAATTTTTTATAATTGAGTACTAGAAGTTTTAAAAAAATTTCATGTTCATCATACTGCGTCAGCAATCTCCGTTATAGATAACGCCCTAGGACTAACGTGAAATTTTTTTAAAACTTCTAGTACTCAATTGTAAAAAATTAAGGTTATAGGACTAAATTGGAAAATCGGTCCAACTAATAGGACTGAAAATATTATTATCCCTAAAATAAAACTAATAATCTTGATAAATATTAACAAATATCACCACAACGTCTCATCACCCCTATAGTGAACTAGGATTATTACATAACAATCCTTAACTTTCTATTATGACAAATAACTCCAAAACTTTCTTAATAAATAGGTCCCTCTTTACCAATATGCATATACCCAACTTAAATATAATCCATGACTCTACTCTATATGTCATGAAAATATAATGCATGAACAGTGCATATAAGATGCGGGTGTTACAATTCTCCCCTCCTTACAAAAATTTCATCCTCGAAATTTATTACTCACCACTTTTAGGAAATAAATATGGATACTTCTGTCTCATCTGTTCTTCCACTTCTCATGTTGCTTTTCTAGAAGAATGGTGACTCCATTTAACCTTCACTAATGGTATTTCCCGATTCCGTAACTATTTTGTCTTGTAACCAATAATCTTTACTAGTTCTTCAATATAACTCGAGTCATTGGCGATTTCTATTTCTTAATTTTTAAGTATGTGTGTAGGGTCAGATCAATATCTCTTGAGCATACTCATATGGAAAACATCATGAATTTGGGCCATTTCTAGTGGTAATGCTAACCTATAAGCCAATGAACCAATTCTTTCAAGAATTTCATATGGCCCTATATATCGAGGACTCAACTTGCCCTTTTTTCTAAATCTGATCACTCATTTCCATGGTGCAACTCGAAGAAATACTTTCTCACCTACTTTATACTCTATTTCGCTCCTGTGTTGGTCTGCATAGCCTTTTTTTCAAGTAATTATGGATCCTTACTTTGTGTTTCTTTAATTCTGTTAAGAAATATTCGTCTAACTTGCAAAGTAGCAATCAATACTCCATTTTCTCGCAAATTCAATTTCACATTCATTACTCATAACTGAACTAAATAAGAGAATGGAAATACTTACAAATGAGCTATACTACTTCTTATCTTCCTACTCAAAGCATCAGCTACTACATTTGTTTTTTTCCTGAATAATACTCAATTGTACAGTCATAATCCTTCAGTAATTCTAACCACTACCTTTGTCTCATGTTTAACTCTTTTTGGCTTAACAAGTACCTCAGACTCTTATGATCAGTAAATATCTGAAATGTTTCTTCATTCAAATAATGTCTCCATATTTTCAAAGCAAACACAACTATAGCCAATTCTAGATCATGTACTGGATAAGATAATTCATATGGCCTCAACTACCTAGATGCATATGCAATTACCTTACCATGTTGCATTAACGCACATCCTAAACCCTGATGAGAAGCATCAATGTAAACTATAAATCCTCGATTTCCTATAGGAATTGCCAGTACTAGAGCAGTTGCTAACTTAGTTTTCAATTCATCAAAACTCCTCTGACATGCTTCAGACCATTCTAATGCAACATCTTTCCTAAGTAACTTTGTCAAAGGGCTGGCTATCAATGAAAATCCCTCAATAAATCGGCGATAGTACCCAGCTAATCCTAAAAAACTTCAAACTTTTGCAACATTCTTTGAAGCTTCCCAATTCGCCACTGCTTCTGTTTTCTTTGGATTCACCTCTATGCCCCATCTAGAAACCACATGTCCCACAAATACCACATGATTTAGCCAAAATTCACATTTACCTAATTTAGCATATAACTATTTTTCCCTCCATGTTTACAGCACAGTTCTTAAATGTTGTTCATGTTCCTCTTTGTTTCTTGAATATACAAGTATGTCATCAATAAACACAATCATAAATTTTTCTAAATAGGGCTGAAACACCTTATTTATGAGAGCCATAAATGCAACTGGTGCATTAGTTAAACCAAACGGCATCACTAAAAATTCATAGTGTCCGTACCTGGTTCGAAAAGTAATCTTCGGTACATCTGGGTCTGAAATTTTAAGCTGATATTAGCCTAATTTCAAATCAATCTTGAAAAATACCTGAGCCCCTAGTAATTGATCAAACAAATCATCTATTCTGTGCAAAGGATATTTATTGTTCATGGTGACCCGGTTCAATTGCCTATAATCGATACACAATCTCATTGTCCTATCTTTCTTTTTCACAAATAACACTGGAGTACCCCAAGGTGACATACTGGGCCTAATAAATCCTTTATCAAGTGGTTCCTGCAACTGAGTTTTCAACTCTTTCAATTCAATTGGTGTCATCCTATAAGGTGAAATGGATATTGGTGCTACTCCCAGAATAAATTCAATTGTGAATTTTACTTCTCTATCAGGTGGCAAACCTGATAAATCATCTGGAAATTCATTTACCATTGGAATATTCTCAATTGTATTATTTGTAGTTCTGGTATCTACCATGTGTGCTAGATATGCTTCACAATCACTTTTAACCATTTGAAAAGCTTTCACATCAGAAACTAAACATGCAGACACAATTTGTCTTTCCCCTAGGAACATAACCCTCGGTTGATTCGAAGATTCTAAAATAACCTCCTTAGTGAAATAATTTACTATGGCATGATGTTTGGTCAACCAATCCATACCCAATATCACATCAAATTCACAAAGTGGCAACAACAATAAATTAGCTCTCAACTCTGCCTTATCAATGCAAATCATACAGTCGCGACATACACTGTTCACAACCATTATTTCTCCTAAAGGAGTACCCACATTTAAGTCAAAACCCAATGGGTCATGTTTATTATAGAATTAAGATGCTATGTTCCATTATATGCATGAATGTGTGGAGCTAGGATTAATTAAAACATAAGCTTCTAAATCATAGACAAGAATTTTACCAGTGACAACTTTTGGGGCATCAATAGCTTCTTGTCTAGTCATAGCAACCACTCTAGCCTGCGCCTGATGTCTATAACTCTGACTTTCTAATTTCATATTTTAATTCCTCTTCAAACATTCGACATGTGTCTCTATTAGTAGCTACCAGAAATGAAGAATAACAGGATAACTTATTAAATTTTACTTCATAATCTGCTACTGTCATTGTCCCTTATTTCAAGTTTAAAAACTCCCTTCTTTATCATCTTTGTATGCTTCTGGGATGTAGTTATTAGTGAACTCACGAAGAAAATCATCACATGTTAACACTGGATGTTGAATATCATTCCCTGGAATAGTTTTCCACCATTCATAAGCATCTCTTTATAACAGTGATACTGCATAATCAAATTTTTCTTCTGGTGTGCACTTCATCAAATTAAGAACCATCTATGTCCTTTTTAGACAAGTCTTTGCAATTATAGGATCTGTAGTGCCATAGAAATCAACTGCACCCTACTTCCTTAATTTATCATATCCCCTCTCCCTAAAGTTCTATGGTCCCTATACTTCTTACGCATATTGCTCAAGGTGTGCTTATTTCAATAACAACGCCGCATAACTTACCCTCTTTTCAGGAGTGCAATCAAATCTATCTAACGCTCTTTCGGTACCCCTCAGCCATTCTTCAATCACCATTGGGTCAGTGGTTCCTACAAAAGCTTTAGTACCCTGTTTTCTTATCTTCTCATAATTCTCATCAAGAGTGCTCTCATTCAATTTTTGAGCCATCTCCTTTATGGCTTGTATAAAATCTTGTATAAGTTGAGGGTAAGGAGCTTGTGGAAGAGGTGGTTAGGATTGTGATTATGATTGTTCACCTAATGTATGCATAGGCACTTGCCTATGTACTAACTCAGACGACTCTTCTGGGCCAATAAGAGGTGCTTGGTGTTCTTCCATCCAGAGATATACAATGCACATCAACTATATGTCATTTCTGACTTATGCATGGTATAACATAAATGCATTATGTTTTCATGTCCCTAGGGAATCTGATCCCTACTCTGATACCACTAAATGTGAAACTTGCAACACGTGGCCTCAAATAAACCCTTACACGTGTCCCAAAGAATATACTTAATTATAATATGAGTATAAATACATGCCATACACATCCATGTATTCATCATACATCACATCTATACAAATAAGTGAAATAATTGATAAAGCATAAGTGAAATAATTTTTTTTAAAACAATA
Organism: Macaranga tanarius; assembly: GCA_949673435.1. Taxonomy (NCBI): domain Eukaryota; kingdom Viridiplantae; phylum Streptophyta; class Magnoliopsida; order Malpighiales; family Euphorbiaceae; genus Macaranga; species Macaranga tanarius. The sequence continues at coordinate 21,764 of CATIWO010340295.1, read as the reverse complement.
GGGGATTGGCATTCGCCAGGGAGACTAGCAATCTCCAGTCATTGGCACCCGCCAGTGGCTGCAGGCAACCCCTCCCCTGTTCTGGCCAAAATTTGCTTAAAACACAACCTAGTCGCAATGCACAAACACAACATGCTCTAAAAACAATGCTTTATATATATACAAATACACAAACCACTCATCCAGAATATATACATAAGCTCATCACAATCATAATATCTATATAAACTTCATAAATCATTCATATATACAACACAAGTCTTTGCTAGAATGCACATCACATAGTGAAATCTCCACACAACCATTACAAAATGCCCAAATGCTCATAATTCATTATAAATGCAAATGGTGTATGACAAATGAGGATGGGGGACTAATGATACACAAAAAATCCACCTCCAATAAGAGCTCGACACGTGGAAAGTAGTTTTGTTTTATCTGCCATGTCAGACGACTCTTGACCATTTGACTTGTCAAAGTCCAAAGTCAAAGTCAAAATTAGAAGCTAGTGATTCTCCCATCCAGGGAGTAAGGAATTCTTACTCAGGAAGTAAGGAAAATTCCTCTCAGGAAATACAAGCTTACTCAGGAAACACAAACCTACACAGGAAACGTGTTATCTCCCTTTTTCCAGACAATCTCTGATAGGAATTAAATGCTTCACTCACCTACCACCAACCACCAAGTCTATATAAAAGCTCTACAATCTAAAGAAAGGGGGTTCATCTTTTTCTCCATTTTTCTTCTTCTTTCTCTGATTTTTATGAAATCTAATTCGATCCTCCTTTAATTCATTATGTTTACTACTCGGGATATTTCCCATCTGTCTCCCACAATGGCTCTTGCTAACTTGACCCTCAGAGGGGTTTTGGCCAGTCCAAAACCCACCTCACCTTATTTATTTTTGATTAATAGAGATCTGAAGTCCACGTTGGAGCTGAGATGATGGAGCACCCGTATCAGAATGGCATTGTTTGTGGGAAAAAAGGGTGATTTTGTTGCTTAAAAGTTATCCTTTTTCTCTTCAAATTCCTTTCATCGTACATATTCTTGATTTATGAGTGAAGAATTGTCGCCTTTGTATTTTCTTTTGATCTTTACATTTTCTCTATTAAAAATTGAGGAAAGAATGGAATACCTAATCTTGATCTGCTGCCTTAAACAAATGACCACCGTAGCCTCTATATAAATAATTCTCTTTACTGTCAAAATGCCTAACTTTACTGAGATTTTATTTTTATTCAAAATCCCAAGTTGAACCATGAGTTTCAGGCTTATTTCCATAAAAAAGGCCAAGGCGATGAGTAATCTGACAGTAATCTATGGATTTTTAGCCTTCTTGCAAGCCTATTATTATTGGCATCATTCCAGAGCCCATCCTTGGAAGTATGAGCTCATGTACACTGAGTTGGTGAAAATCCTGAGTAGCTGCAGTTGCTTTCACCTACACAGGATTTTATGATTTGTCCTAAGTAGATGATCCCCTACAGCAGAATCATTATTTTTTTTAGCCAGGTATTGTTCACCTGCACAGGATTTCCTGATTGGTTATTTCTACCCAAAAGCTAGAACTGTCATGAGCACCAGCACCAATCAGGAAATATCCACTCAGGAAATCTCCTCTCAGAAAATCAATGATTCTCACTTTTCCTGCCTCAAAGGTGAAGGAATATTGTCAAGCAGAGCTTTTAAAGAAAAAGGAATCCCTCATCATTATGGAATCTACATATACATCTTGCTTAGATCAAAAGCAAAGGGATAGGATCACAGTCCTCAATGCTAGTTGGGCTTATTTATTTGAATATAAAATATTTACAAGAAATCTCCAAGACTACTTACAACTTACCAGATAAGTTTTCCTCTTCTAATATCTATAATAATGATGTTTTAATAATTGATGTATGATGATGCATGTTTTAGCCATAAAGAATGGGTTCTTTCCTATACAGGAAAATAACCTCACATTATTTACCCTACTTAGGAAAGTTATTCCTGAGAAAGCTTTAGATTTTTTCTTTTGTTACCTAGGTTGATTATATCTAGCCTCTGTGTGAAATCTTAACCCCCAAGAACTCATGTTTAGGTTCCCAGTAACCTGAACAGTAGTTGAGCATATTTTTAACATCCCAAATGAATAAATTCTTATTTTGATTTGTATGAGCTATTAAATATCACATGGGGCATGACCCTTATGCATAACTTATTACATTATTGAAGCATAACTTCTCTTATGATATTATTGCCCTGTCCCCAGATAGGATTTATCTCCTTAGAAAAAGAATCTCCATTATCAATATAATAAGCGAGACAACTTAGAAATCTATCATGATTTTGAAGAATCCTTCACTTCAGCTCTCAAAGCATCAATATATCATAAATCTTTGTCAAGAATAGAAGATTCTTCACCTCCTCTAATATGGAAATCATCATTAAAGAATCAAGTAAAATCCTTATGTGGAAATACCCGACATGGTATAGAGGAAAATGCCTCTTCAAGATGATGAGAAAATGCAAGCAAGCCTGCACATGAAAAGATAGGCCTTATCTAAAGGTTCCCGGATAGGAATAATGGTCAAGGTTACCTGCTGAGGAGGAGCAGAAGAGAAAAGGTAAAGGAACCGGAACTCAAATCTTAAGAGAGCAAAGTGAAGGGGAATCTCACTCCAATAGAAAGTGGCACATAAGGAGCTATAGAGGAAGACGATCTTGGGAATCCCAAATAAGTACTCTGATGCAATAAAGCTAGAAAGAAAGAATGATCTCCTACTCCTTATCACACTCTAATAAGCTGGAAAGGAATTTTATGGAGTGCCTTGAATGGAAGGGGGAAAATCCTGGAAGCTAGAATTTTTCTGAGCAGACAACATCTACTATCCCTCCCTACAATTGAAAGGAATATTTTATTTCAAGTTTTAATGATGACTTATTTACAAAGTTCTTTGATCATATATGATTCTTCAGAGCTCACACCGAATCTTTATTTTTCTTGGTTAGAAGACTTTTTCTAACTAGTCAGGATCCTATCTCCTGCCTAGGTGTCTTCTTCTTAGTCAGGATTATGATTCTTGCTCAAGTGCCTTCTTCCTAGTCAAGATCATATTTCCTAATCTGTGGATTTCTATCTTAATACCAGAGCTCATTCGAGCATTAAGAATATCCAAGCAATTCAAGACCATTAATTTCCCAGTCTCAAAGATCAAAAAACTTTCTTTCAAGTATTATGATCATGAGGTTGGCAAGCGAAGCTCTTAAAAGAATGAATCCTTTTCCACTATGCAATCTATATGTGCATCCTACTTGACCTAAAAATGAAGAAACACAATCTCTGGTTCTTTCCAGACATGTGCATATGGATCTAAAATATATACAAAAAGTCTACAAGGCTGATTACAGCCCGCCAGATAAGTTTCTTTATTTAATATCTCAAATTATTATATTGTAGTAATCACTTTATAATGATATATGCATGAGTCTATTTATATGAAACATGAATTTCATCCCATACAGGAAATGACCTAACCTAATATCCTATGCTCAGAGGAGAGGTCATTCCTGGTCAGGATTTATCTGGGCAGGATTTTGCTTAACCTCTAAGTAGTATCCTGACCTCCCTAATATTTTCTTTATAATGAGAGTTTGTATTTAAGTCTTCAATGACTTAATTAGAAATAAAGCATATATTTTGGCTTTCCAAATAGATGAATTCTTATTTATTATAATTTACATGAGTTGCTAAATCTCATATGAGTTTCAAGACTAAAATTTTCTTCCTTGATAGTGTTAAGTCATGTAATATAATATTCCATTATTGTATATTTTCAATTGCATTTTTAAAATCATACCATACATCATCTGTTTGCATAAGTGTAGCTGCTCTACATAATTTACTGTATTATTGAAATATGTTATTTAATTTTTATGGGAGTAAATACTTCTCTCCTATTATCGTCAACATACTCTCGAACAAGATTTTCTTGAGAAGGAAATCTCCATCATTTATATAGCGAATGAGGCAACTAAAAAATATGAAGTTGACAACACACTCTCTTCACCTTGAAGAGGATATTCTTACAAATATAATTATTCAAGAATCTCTTTATTTTTACTACAATCTCGGAGAAGAAGTATTATCTAATGAATCCTCAAACTTGAAGATCACTTACAAATTGAAAAGCTATATGGTGTCCTGAATCAAGTCAGCAGAACTCATTTTACTCTTCGGAGGAAATTTTAAGTCGAACTCTGTTAGATCTATAGCTCGATAATTACCATGATGCCTATATAAATTCTACCCCAAGGTAGATCATCTGTACAAGATTTTTTTCTACTCAGATTTCTGACTTCTCTATATAGGTTTTTCTACACAGCCAATGTCAGAAGAACTATCATATCAAATTCGACAACAGATCTACTAATGATGGAATTATTCCAATAAGTTAATTTATTGATGTCAAAGACCGATCACAAATCAGCTTCTCAGAATATAATCTTCGATGAGGACAGAAAAAGTTTAGCCAACATCAGTTCATTCAGTTTGAAGTCATTGCTATTCCTTAAACTCTTTTTGAGGGGGAGAAGGAGATATGAATACTCTCTCTAATTATTATCAAGTCCCTATGGATTTTAAAGACTACCTCAGGCCGAGTTAGAAGGGAAAGAAATTTCAGAAGTGCATCCAGACATCCTGAAAAGGTCTATCAAAGTTTGTTTAGAGGCTCAATTTTATATTTTAAAGAAAATTGAAGAAGTTTCAATTAAAATTCCTCTTCGGTAAAATCCTATATAAGAAAAGGATATTGAGTACTCAAAATTCTATGACTAAGGGGTTATCTTCTTCAGTATAAATAGCGGATTTGAAGAATAATATCGTAGCACCTTATTGATCCTTGTATTTTCTCTATTGGAAATCAAAGAATATTTATAAAAGGTCACAACGGTCAACTCAAGCAACTTTGCTGGAAGGGTGACAAATATGTTGATAACACAAACTCTCAAAGACTTATAAGATCCTTTTACTATTCTTATGGGATGAAAACCCATTTTATTTTTTGCAAGATCCAAGGAATCTAAGGAAAGGGAATATTAAAGTCATAGATCTTTATGCCAACATGTCAAATGGTGCGAGAAGAAAGCTAATGGCTTGTGAGGATGATAAAATTGAAGATTTCGACCATATAATGCAAATTGATGTGAATTTTCCTGATTAGAATGAAAGACGTGATTCAACAACCTCCTAGAAAGGCCATCCCACTCAGGGTATAAAAGATGGTAAAGACAAAGAACTGATGCTTGTATGCCTCATAAGAAAAGAAAGACATGCTCTCATTTTAATACTTAGATACTGGCGGAGACTTAGAAGGAAAGGAGGAAAAATAATTTATCTTTAGCTCTCATTGTCACTTATATAGGATAGAGGATGATGTTAGGAAGTTTTTGGAATAGAGGTTTGGGATAAAAGGTTTGTAATTATAGAATTGCATCTCCAGCTAGGTGTTATCCTGTGCGAAATATTCCGTACCACTTTGGAAGGAATATCCCAAACATGGCTTAATAATTCTATGCTAATAAGATGGACATGGTAATCCTATTACTCTTATGGGTTATGTTGAAGAAGTATATTTGGCAGGAAGGTGTTTATACGGTGAACTATTTCACCCCAAGCAGGAAAGGAGCATTTTGGCAAATTCTCTCGAATATGGTTTTGATTCTTCATCTGCAAACCTGCTCAATAAACTCAAATCAGAGGCTTAGGGCCATCTTCAAGTTTTAGAGGAAGAAAATTATCCTCGAAGCAACTATCGGAAAATGTGAAAGACAAGAAGAAAGCAATTCCTAGTCAGGATAATTCCTACCAGATCACTAAAGCCATCAATTTTGTATAGAGAAGCATAATTTACAGATTTGGGGTACCCAAGATTATAGTGTCTAATAATGGCAAGTAGTTCAATTGTGATAAATTTAGAGAGTTCACTGAGGGGCTAAAAATCGATCATCGATTTAATTTTGTTTCGCACCGACAGATAAATAGGTAAGCAGAAGTATCAAATAGGACTGTCCTGTAGGGGCTGAAAAAGCGAGTAGAAGGCGCTAAGAACAGCTGGACGGAAGAGTTACCAAGCATTTTATAGGCTTACAAGATTACTCCTAGAGCCACCACAGGGGAAACCCCCTTCTCCTTAACTTATGGAACTGAAGCAGTAATCCTTGTAGAGATCAGAATGCCTTCACAATGAGTACAATATTGCAGCTTGAATTAGAACGAAGAGGAGTTGAAGATTAACTTAGACCTACTTGAAGGCCTGAGAGAAGAGACATCAGTTAAAATTATAGCACAATAACGGAAAGCCGCCTATTACTTCAACGCCAGAGTTAAGCCTAGACCCTTGACAGCGGGGGATTGGGTACTCAGGTATATGGCCGCCACAGGTAAGAAGGAAGGACATGGGAAACTATCTCTTACTTGGGAAGGTCCATTCAAGATTATGAAAGTAATCAGGCAGAGGACTTACCACTTGGCCGATGCTAGTGGAAGCTTGCTCCCTCGTGCATGGAACTCTCAGCACTTGAAGAAGTATTATCAGTAGAAGAATTCCTAGTCCCCTTGGACTACTTCGTTTGCACGTAAATCAGCCCACTATGGCTTTTTTGTTCTTTTTGGTACTGCAAGGGATATTTTCATAATGTAAATGGACATTTGCTTGGCTCCGTTAGCCATCTATGCCATTCCATATGTTTCTTATTTGGCTCTGTTAGACATCTATGCTATTCCATATGTTTTTTGCTTGGCCCTGTTAGCCATCTGTGTTGTTTTATATATTTTTCTCAATTAATATGAGCTATCCTCTCTACAAATGGACTCATCTTATATATCTCTCTTTTTATCCGGTCAGTTATGGTAATCTTCTTCAACATTAATTATTATTTCTATGCTACACTCTATTTGAAAAGAATCACTCTTGTGCCAATCAAAAATGCTGGAAGACCATACAGGATCATTCCTTACAGGAATATCCCTGAAGAACAGGATCATTCCTTACAGGAATATCCCCGAAGAACAGGATCATTCCTTATAGAAATATCCCCGAAGAACAGGATCACTCCTTACAGGAATATCACTAAAGAATATCCTACGTGAAATGACTGACCTCCCCAACAAAGGGAGACATTTCACATAATAATCTATCAATTTTCTCCAACAGTAGGAGAACACTTCCAGAAGTGAAGTGCACCATAACAAAATGCATTCGACCCATTTATGTCATCAGAAGTAAGATGAACACCATTCACTCCCCAGGGAGTACCTGCACAAGAATTCTCTAAAAATAAATCAGGCTCATGCCTAATACCCTTCGTTAGGAATCAAAATAAATGTGAAATATCGATAAAAGAGAAATGTCACTTAAACATTTTCAGCAAAATGAAAGAGCAACACACTAGTCGAGCTAAGTTGCATTGTTTCCTTATTACAACTACTACCTAATCATACAAGTCAAACAAAAGAAATATGAAGAGCTATTTAAGCTTCATCGCCCATGATAGAGGGACCAGGTCTATCCTCACAAGCACCGGAGACAGGCTTAGAGGAATTTCCTCCCTTACTTTCTTTAAGCTCACTAGGTACATTCAGACCGCCTACAACCTTCTCGATAGTATCAAGAACATCCTGGATATCCTCACCAGTTATTATGCCTAGAGAAGAACTTGGAGCTGACTTATCTCGAGAAGGATAAATCCCTCCCGAGTGACTTCCTGAATCCCCTCCTATGATATTAAAGTAGGAAACATCCTTGTTGGGAAAATGCCTCTACACCATCTCTAGGAAATCATACCATTAAGATGAGTAAAAGTTAGCAGCATAAAGGTTCATCTCCTGATTATACTCCTCAGAACCCTTAAAGTCCTCCACAGCTTGCTTGAGGCCAATTTCCCTCTCAGCCTCCTTCTCAGATAACTGCTTCTTGAGTAAGATGATCTCCTGTCTCATTTTTGAATTCAACTCGGAGAGATGCCTCTTCTCAACCTCAAGGCTAGCACTAACCCTCTCCGACATTCGGAGTTGCAAGACAACTTTGTCAAAGTCATCCTTAAGGCCACCTACTTCTTTCTTCAAGCGATCATTCTCCTCAACAAGCCTGCTAAACTCCTAATTATTATGATTCATCTAAAGTAAATGTTGAGTGGGATAATCTTACCCCACTTTACCTTATATCTTTAATTTTGAGAGAGGGATCTTGCCTCATCAAAATTTGCTTGAATATTATTGGAAGATATCTTATGGAATGAGCCCTCTTTTTGTTATCACCTAAGTGGTTTGACATTTCTCTAGCATGAATGAAATCTAATCAGATAATAAATTTAACCCATTCAGGCGAAAAGCTCTTTCACAACATGAAAATTCCTAGAAATACCTACATGGTCCATTTTTCCTAAAGCTTAAATTATTGAAGTTACATTAAGCTTATGTGGAAAAAGGCACATACACAATTATTTTTATTGTCCAAGATATATCTAAGTGGACACAATCATAGAAGAAGATAATGATGTCGACATTATGTCTAGATTGAAGAGCAATAAAAAGAAAAAGAAAGATTTTTCATCCTACCCGGATATAAGAATAATTATTGATGAGTCAAGTGATGAATTTCCCTTGAAGAAAATCCTCTACGGAAAACTCCTGACCAGGCATCTTTAACTCCTATACAGGAGAAAAACTTTCACTACAAGATATTTTCACTAAAAGATCTTAAACTTCTCTATAGAAGTAAAATTTCCTATATGGAAAACTTTAATGTGAAGAACTATACTTCCTCTAAGGGAGAAAAATTTTCTTTTATGGAAATATCTACTCAGGATTTTTGACTCCACTAAGGAAACAAAACCTCTTCTATAAAAAATGATTCAATGAAAGAACTTTACCTTCTTCAAAGAAGAGAAATTTCCTCTGCAGGAAATCATTGCTCAAATATCTCCAACTCTCCCAAGGGAGCAAATTCACTAGACTATCTACTCAGATACGTCTAACTCCCCCATGGGAGCAAAGGTCCTTTACAGAAAATTCTCATTTGAAGATATCAAACTCTCTCGTGGGAGAAACATTCCTATATAAGAATTTTTATACATGATATTCCCACTTAAAAATCTCTAACTCCCCCATGCGAGTAACATTTCCTCTATTGGAAATATCTATTCAGGAATCATAATCTCCCCCAAAGGAGAAGCTGCCTTAAAAACCCACATGAGGGACAGACTTCAAATCATAGAGGGACCAAACCCTCCAACTTCCAAATTAGTCCTCCAAAAGTGAGGCACTCTCTAGAAGTGAGAATCCATGCCATGAGGATTTAAGGAACATAAATCCTCCCTAGGCACTAATCGACCTCCACAAAGAGGCTATCCCTATGGAAAATCAATTAAATTTGGAAGTCAAAATCTCTCCATAAGTGAGAGTCCTATGTCTTCAAAGACTTGTGATATAAATATCCTCTCCAAGAAGACACTCTTTAAGAAGAATTAATTAAACTCAAAAGGCATGTCCCCATGGACTTCTTATATATATATATATATATATATATATATATATATATATATATATCCTGCTTGGATATAATTATTCCTCCCTAAAGAGGCTTCTAACATCTAAGTCCTAGGAATATTCCTGGACTCTAAAGAATAAATCTCCCTAAGGAGAAGCAATAGAATCTGGATCCCAATATCCTGCAAAGGAGAAGCATTGCATGAACAAGAACATTAAAGATGAATTATTTATTCATACTCGTTCGTCTAGAACATTCTAGACTTAGAGTAGGGGGACTACTGATGATACATAAAAAATTCACCTCCAATAAGAGCTCGACACGTGAAAAATAGTAATATCTTATCCGCCACGTCAGATGACTCTTGACCATTTGACTTGTCAAAGTCCAAAGTTAAAGTCAAAATTAGAAGCTAGTGATTCTCCTATCCAGAGAGTAAGGAATTCTTACTCAGGAAGTAAGGAATTCCTTACTCAGGTAGTAAGGAAAATTCCTCTTCGGAAATACAAGCCTACTCAGGAAACACGAACCTGCATAGGAAATGTGTTGTCTCTCTTTTTCTAGGCAATCTCTGACAGGAATTAAATGCTTCACTCACCTACCACCTACCACCAACCACTAAGTCTATATAAAATCTCTACAATCTAAAGAAAGGAGGTTCATCTTTTTCTCCATTTCTCTTCTTCTTTCTCTGCTTCTTTCTTTAATTTTCATGAAATCTAATTCGATCCTCTTTTAATTCATTACGTTTACTACTCGGGATATTTCCCATCTGGCTCCCATAATGGCTCTTGCTAACTTGACCGTCGGAAGGGTTTTGGCCAGTTCAAAACCCGCCTCACCTTATTTATTTTTGATCAATAGAGATCTGAAGTCCACGCTGGAGCTGAGATGATGGAGCATCCACATCAGTGTTGTTTCATCTTCAGACAATAATCTGATGAACATTCAAATACAATGTCTATGTGTGTTGTGCTTAGACAATAATCTGTTTCATCTTTAGACAATAATATGATTAACATGCAAACTTAACTCTAATGATGAATTCATAAAGGTTTGTGCTTTCTTTTAAGAAAATTTAATTTTTACTATGTATATGTATTAGTGCAGAGTTTTAAGGGCTTGAACAATTTGAAAAATGCAGGTTCTTAATGAGAAGCTAATGCATGAAAGTGATTTTGAAACTTGCTGCAAGTCCTGGACTAGCAGATGTTGGCAGAATTCCTTAAAAGATTTTCAGGTTAAAGGCTTTGGAGCTACAGCTGGAGCTCGGTTACACGGTAAAGTGCTCAAGGGTACTCGGCCGCCAAATAGTAATATTACTTTTCTATTGAAATAGTGAATGCTTTTTATGAGCCCAGCTTTCTTTAGAACTCGTTTTTAATAATCTTCTATAGATTTCAATTAAAATGAATTATGTTTATAATTAAGTACGTTTTTATGTTTGATAAGTTGATATAGTTGTACTTTTGTTTAAAATAATTCAAAACATCAAAGTACTATTTAATTATGTTTCTCGTAGGTGGAAAGTCGCAGGCCTAAAGCTTAATAATTATCTGTGAATTATAATAATATAATGGTAAAGTTTTGTATTAAATGTCTGCTTTGGTTTTTTTTGAAAAAAAATGGGGTGATGATAGGTGTACTGCCCTGCGTTATCGCGTTGTGCTACATGATTTTTTTTTTTAAATTATCGAAAGGCTCCCATTTTATATGGACTATTTTGATTGGAGGCATTTTGGATGCCGTAGCACTGCATGTTATTAATCAAATTAATTCTACAAACAGAAAAAAAATGGAGCCAATATATCATCGATGAATATGTTGAACAAGAGTACTAGAGAGAAAAATCAAATTAATTCTACAATCAAAATACATGACAAATTTTTCAGCCAATAATAGTTAGTGATAAATCCAGAATTAGTACAAGCCCATAAAGAGTCCTAATTAGGAGTCTTGCTCCTAAAGGCAATCTAATAAGGAAAATTAATTATAGAATAAGAAGTATATGTTTAGTCCTAATCCGAATAGGACTAGATATGTCTCTCCCTTATACTTATATATAGCTCATAATTCTCTTATATTGATCATCTTGAATAAACTTTCTCTAACTTAAGCATCGGAGAACCTATGGATTGAAGATCCTAGGCTCATCCAAAGTTTTCTTCTATTTTTGTAGGTCCGGAGGAGGTTTTAGTTCATCAATTGGCGCCGTCTATGGGAATATTTTCCCAAATTTTTTCTCTATCGATAAGCTTCGGCTATGGAGGCCTAATTACTCAACTACTTCAATCAATAGCTTCATGCATTAAAAAAAAGGAGATAGAAGGGCTACATGTGGAGTCTTCTACATGTGGAGTCTTCGAAGGGACTACAAAGACCGAATTACATGCACTTGGAAAGTACTACTTTATTACTCCTTAAAACAGATAAGTTTTATTTATCTTTGCACTTCGTATCCAATTAGAGACATATAATTATACAACATTCATAGCGCACTTAAATATATGATACATTGTAAATTTTGTACATGATACAAATTTAAAGATATGAATTGATATGACAAAAAAAAAGATATGAATTGATCCCTGCAATTGATAAATCATATTGTTAATTACTATTGACAATGTTTATTAGTAGACTTGCAATAATCCATTGACTAACATATAAGTGGTAATTAACGAACAGCCTTGGTCCAAAATAATTCAGTTTGGTATGGAACTTAATCCCTTTACGCATTATATAGTATTCTCTCATTCTCATATATATGCATATGATTGTACAGAGAAGGCAGTGCAAAGAAACTTGCAGAGAAACTTCCTATGAAAATAAAAGGCTAATTATACATGTATGACCTGAATGACTTGTGTTAACCTTGCACTTTTATTTAAACCCAACAATGGTAAAGATGCATGTAATGGTGATCATCATGGACATTTGCAAAGCTAGCTCGACCGAAGGGTGCATGTGTGCTTCATATTCTGCACCAGTGCGATTGGAGACATATAAGGAAACTATGTTCAATATTTTGCACCAGTGCGATCACATTCTGCACCAGCTACTTCAGGAAGTGTTATCATAAGTATCAAAATGCCTCTGAATAGAGCGAAGAGTCTCGAAATTATTATCTTCTATGTTGTCGTCGTCGTCCGATGGAAGAGCAGAGAGAGGCTTTAAAGAGAGTGGTTCTTTAAGATCAGTTATAGGAATTGAGAACCAATTTTTTATGTTTCTAAACAATTCAAAATCATCATCTTTATCATCATTTTGTCCTACTTCTTCACCTTCACCACCAGAGGATGAAACTCCACTACCGTCTCTTCTTTCGAAGTTCTGCGGTCGAGGGCGAGGCCGGAGAACCAGCTGCGTCAAGATTTGTGCCGGTAAGCGTACATGCTCACCTTAATGCTTTCATGTCTTCATCGAAGCTGTCATCCAATCAACTTCCTCAAAATGTTAATGGTGATTCTCATCAGGGTGTTAATCTCAATGGTAGTCAAGAAGTGATGACCACATTGGTCATTAGTCAATCTGGGCAAACTGAATTAGAATATCCAAACCCCTAAAAGCTGATTCCTATTCTAGGAATGAGGCTTGACAATTGCCTCAACAATAATCAAAAAATGAGTGGCCCCATGTTACCATGTGGATTGGAGAGGGAGTAGCAGCCAAGGAAGCCAACATACTGCCGTAACTGCTCCACGTGGGTAAAGCAAAACAATCCACCTATCACCATACATGGCACTCTAGAATTTTATTGAATTCTTGTGTTACTTATCCTTGAGATGGCAAGATTTAGATGAAGAATAGTAGCTAAGCAAATGCTATAAGAACTCACAATGTTAAAGACAACTTCTGTTAGCAACAACATCATTAACAGATAAGTTCCCTTCCTCTATTATTTTAAAGAAATTACAACCCATTGCAAACGCTTATCACTATAATATTTGATACACATTTATGTGGATAAACATAAATTGCATGTTGTGGTTTTAAATTATGACTGAACTATGGTCATTTTAAAAAAAATAATAATAATAAATGAAATAAAATAAATCAATATTTGATATAATAAGGCAACCATAACTATATATGCTTGTCTACATACTTGTTTGGAATTCTAAGCATTATATAGATTTAATATGCTTGTGCATTCAAAATTGTTAAGCGTAGTCAAATGCATAAGGACCTTTATCCTGAACCATATACAAACATGTATATATTATTATCATTCAATAATTAACTAGTAATTATGAATGCTGAATCAAGAATTTCATAGTGCAATTATGAATACTTTAGTCATACATTGAGTAAGCTCACTCATATTTGAATTTTTCATGACATCAATCATTATTGATTTTAATTGAAGGCATTATTTGCCATTATATGCGATATAGTATAAGCCTTTCATCTAGTATTTATTACCATCTATCATTGTTAAAATAATTCCACTTGTTTGGAACACAATACCATGAATATAGGTAAAATATCCTGTACACATAAGTCATCTCTGCATAAATTTCTCATGAGATATCTACAATATATATATATATATTTGTAAATCATATATGATTTAGTATGCTAACATGTTGCCACATAAGGCTTATGTTGCTCTCTCGTAGATAAAAATGATCACTCGTAGCGGTAAAAAATGGCAGACAAAGTTCAAAGTCGACAACACTGGAGCTTTGATAAAGCTCAAAGCTTGATAAATTCAGGAGCATGGATAAAATGTCACACAGCTAGCATCGACAATGAATGAGTTTGGTAACACTCAGATAATTAAGCCCGCACACATACGGACACTCCAAGAGAGCAGAGAGCATGAGTGTTTCACTCCCATTCAATAAAAAACTCTAAGAGAGTATGAGTGTTTCACTACCATTCAACAAAAAGCTCCAAGAGAGCACGAGTGTTTCACTCCCATTCAATAAAAAGCTCCAAGAGACTACGAGTGTTTCACTCTTATTCAACAAAAAGCTCCAAGAAAGCACAAGTGTTTCACTCCCATTCAATAAAAAGCTCTAAGAGAGAACGAGTGTTTCACTCCCATTCAATAAAAAGCTCCAAGAGAGCACTGGTCATGATACACTATTTATAAAAATGAATTCAACACTCGTATGAAATTCGCGAGTGCAATGGAATCCATTACTCGTAAGTAATTCGAGTAAGATGAAATTCAAAACTCGTAAGTAATTCGAGTAAAATTATACACTCGTTGAGTAAGACAGGAGTTCTATTAAACAAATATCGCAACATACGAGTATCTGCGTATGCCCAGATCTAATCACACCTACATTCGAAAGAACAAACAACTTCAGAAAAATCCTGTATCAAGCTTTTATAAGCTGTTTAATAGTACGAGTTTGAGATAAACTCTAGTCGAACATAAATATTCAACACTATCGAGGGGAAGAATATGTTCATAACATTCATCTCCAGTTTAAATGTTGAAGGTCTCGTAAGAAACATACGAGTACGTTTGTTTCATTGATAAGATTACGAACATCTTTCAACGTTCGGAAGTTATAAAGCGTTCAAAATGATACATGGGAACGACATATGAATCCCTGATTATGGGATTCAAACATTCAAAATAAGCAATGAATATTGCTTATAAAATGTTCGAACGAGTTCGCTAAAGCACTTATGCTTATAGAATATGAACATTACTCCACAATTCACAATGAACTACTAAGCTCTGATGTATATGATATACGAGTATCATGAAGCTCGTAAAGAAATAAATGAGTTCTTGAAATTCATGAGAATATTTCACTGAAGATACAAATCTTGGAATTAGCAATCGTGAATTTCTGCTTGGATAGAGTCAGAATGAAAAATTAGTTTTTTTCAAACATAAATATTCGATACCATGGGGGGACATCTGATAAATTCAGAATTGGTACAAGCCCATAAAGAGTCCTAATTAGGAGTCTTGCCCCTAAAGGCAATCTAATAAGGAAGATTAATTATAGAATAAGAAGTATCTGTTTAGTCCTAATCCGAATATGACTAGGTATGCCTCTCCCTTATGCTTATATATAGCTCATAATTCTCTTATATTGATCATCTTGAATAAACTTTCTCTAACTTAAGTATCGGAGAACCTATGGATCGAAGATCCTAGGCTCATCCAAGGTTTTCTTCTGTGTCTGTAGGTCTGGAGGAGGTTTTAATTCATTAATTAGAATTAGCTGGTTTGAGTTAGTAAATAACCCTTCTCACTTGAAAAATAACTGACAAATTCGCTTAAAAAACCACCGGCGATTAACTCTTCTCACTTAAAAAAGTTGACAAATTCTTTACATGTGACAACAATGACAAGTGATTTGTGTATTTTGCGCATAGAATAGTAGGCAAATAACCAAATATCTGTCCTTCAATTATTGAATGAATGTCAGTTATATATTTATTTACTTTACATTTGAGTAATAAATTAGTCATAAATATTTTGATGTTTGTAATTATTTATATATTAGTTGAATATAGGAAAAGAAGTGCAAATACATCTCTCGTTCTGACACTAAATTTGATTTATTTTTTTTTTTGTCAGTTTTTAAGCCTTATGGACTCCTGAGAGATCGAGGGGAGGGGGATTGAACTCCCGACCTCTACCTTGGATGTTCCCGTACTTAGCCACTAGGCTACTAGACATGGACTAAATTTGATTTAATCTCGCAGCATATATTAATAATTTTTCAAATATAAATACGCTCATATTTTTTTTTTCAAAATCACATATTTAAATTCTTTTTATAAACAATGCTTGTTTTTGCTCTTAATAAGATCCACTATCTATGATATGTACAAAAGATATGTTTAACAAAAGATAGGAATGTAAACATACTGAGTTTTGGCTAGCTTAAACTTAGTTTATTTATTATCAAACTAAATTCGCTATATCATTTGTTGTTTACAAATTCTATTCACAAGGTTAAAGGAGTTTAATTTTTTTTTTTAAAAAACTATAAGTTATAAATTGTATTTATTCATTAAAAAAACTAAAACATACATTATTTACTCAGTGAATTATAATATATTTAATAATTTTATTCTAATAATATATTTTAAAATAAATTTCATATTAACTATAAATGAAAATTTATATATTATGTATATAAAATCAAACTATTAATATATTGAAGTTATAAATTAGCTCATGAGTTTTTATTTAAAAATATTTAATGTTATGTCAATAATAGTAAAAAATAATATATATATGTATATCTATATATATATATATATATATATATATATATATTGTATTTTAAAAGCAAATTTGCTTCTTGTTATAAACATTAATGATAAAAATATATCTATATATATATGTGTGTGTGTGTGTGTGTGTGTATGCATATATATATAACTCATAAAAATGGGATAAACACCCACATTAATTTGAAATTAAACTCAAATCTAACTTATTTAAAATATTAAAAAATAAAAAATGAAGGTATTTGGATAGTTTTTGACCATCTTTTTATTAAAAAAAAACCATCCAAAACCATTAACACAAGATGAAAAAAAGAAAAAAAAAAGCGGAGAAGATGAAAGAATGAGAAGGGTGATGTCTGGCTCTTATATTTTTTTGTAATAATTGATGTAACATTGATAATGTGTGTATATATATATATATATATATATATATATGAAATAGTGGCATCAACTAATGGTATTAGTGACGAAAATAAATAATAGGGAAAAGGTACAAAAATATCCATAACGTTGTGCCCTAATCTCAAATACACATCTAATATTTTTCGAGATACAAATACACTTTTATCATTTTAAAAATCATATAGTTAAACCCTTTGACATACGGTGTTAATTCTCACTATTATTGGGGTCCACTGTTACTGTCATGTACAAAAAAATATTAAATAAAGATACATTTTTACCCCTAACATTTATAGTAAAAAACAAATTTGCTCCTAAAAAAATTTAAGAACATTTTGTGCCATAAAGGTCCACTATTATTGTTTAACACCCACCTTTTAGAATACCTGTTCTGTTCTTATGTATTACATTTTATACATAGTATATAAGTGGACTTCATTTAAGTTACAGATGATTATATATTATAGAGAGGGACTAAATTGTAAGAAAAGTTAGAATGAAATTGTCACATTAGAAAGTTATAGGTTATTATGTAATTAACTCATTTTATTAAGGAGTTTAGGAGATATTATAATGATATATACCCATAATTATCTAAATTATTATTATTATTGTTGTTGTTGTTGTTGTTGTTGTTGTTATTGTTGTTGTTGTTATTATTGTTGTTTTAGTTATAATTATATATTTATGAAGGGGGACACCTAATGGGGGCAAATGGGAGTTTTTGATTGGAGGATGTGTGTGTGTGTGTGTGTGTGTGTGTATGTGGGTATGTTTGGTGTAGAGATTTGTAGAGATTGGGAGAGGAAGAAGAAGAGTGTTTCTTATCTAATTTTTAGAGAGATTTTGATCTTTCATAATCTAGCAAACAATAGCTTTGGGAATCATTAGGAGGGCTTTAATTGATTGGAGCATAAATTGGTAAGATTTATATGCATTTGTTATTGATTGTAGTTGAGTTTTTATAGTTTCAAATTCGGGTTCTGTATTCTCTATTTTTCAGTCTTAGTGTTTATATCATAACTTGGGCTGTAGAGCTCCAAATTAAGCATGGTTAGTTGCTCTACAACTTTTATATTTTAAGCTTGGACTGAATCTGTTGTTAGGATGGTCTAATAGAACTGGACATTTTGTTGCTCACTTTGTCTTCCCTGTATGACCTGTTAGAGTTCAAAAATGCATAAATAATTCTATACATGTCCTAATAGGGTAATTCCAATTAAAAATGAAAGTAGACACACAATAGTAGCTCTTGTACTAAAATCATGATTATAGGGTTTGTGTACATGATATTTAGGGCATGTTAATTTGAGGTGATAGATTATATAAGTTAAGCTTAAGTGCATATATGATGTGTTGAATGTGTGTTTGATATATGGTTATATGTAGGAGCTACAAGAGGCCAAAAGAAGATAATCAATGAGGAAAAATCTTCTTATTTAAATTTAGAAAGCACTTTTGGTAAGTAGTTATTAATATAATGAATGAAATGTAAGAAAATATTTATATTATTAATAGAATATTAATCTTAATCGGGAATTAATATGTTAAGAATTGTAAGTGAACCATAATATTTGTGTGACATACCAAGTGAGTATATTGTGGACTTGTGTAATATACCATCGAAAAAATTTTCCCAGAAACGGTGCCAATTAATGATGATCAACCCTTTGAGACCCGCAAGCACAATAGAAAACCCTATGGTAAAGCCTGGGATCTTCGATCCACAGGTCCTCCAATGCTTAAGTTAGAAGAGTTATTCAAGATGATTTGCACAAGAGAAATATAAAATATATATAGATAGAAGAGAGTCATACATAGTCCTTCTCGTATTAGGACTCATTAGAAATACTTCTTATTGTACAAGTAATCTTCCTGATTCAGATTGCCTTTAGGGGCAAGACTCCTAATCAGGACTCTTTATAGGCTTGGACCAATTCTGGAATTATCATATATGAATGATATAGACTCACAATGATAATGGAGGGAATACGTGAATTTCACTTGATTATTATCTTTGTGTGATTGTGATTGAGTAGATGAGTTATTATGATGAGTATTTTGGATGAACAATAATTTTTGAGTTGTGTTATGGAATGTGATGATATTGGATGTAAATAAGGTTGATGTATTTATTGTGAAGTATACGAGGACATGATAAATAGGAAATGTGATGGTATTGGAATTTTAGTTGTAAGTGTGTATATATTATGAACTTGAGTTAGGTTCATTGGATGTAAATGATGCTATGTTTGTGAGTAAATGTAGATATGAAATGTGATTATGTCGATTGGCTATGTGACCATCAACTGTGAAATTTGAATATGTCGATTGGCTTTATGACCATCGACTGTGAAATGTGAATATGTCGATTAGCTATGTGACCATTGACTGTGTGGAATGTGAATATATCGATTGGCTATATAACCATTGACTGTGTGAAATGTGAATATGTCAATTGGTTATATGACCATCAACTATGTGAAATGATATTACGTCGATTGGCTATGTGACCATCGATTGTGTAAAATGTTATTATGTCGATTAGCTATATGATCATCGACTGTGTGAAATATTATTATGTCGATTGGCAATGTGATCATCGACATTATGAAATGATACTATATTGGCAATACTAAGTGATGTGGGAAATAGAACTATAAATAGAAGTATAATGGTGAACATGGAAAGTGTTGATTGTAAATGCATTTATAAGGATATATAAGATCCGTTATTTGTACAAGCGTTTGTGTGATCACAAGTGTGCATTCTTATATTCAAGGATTTGGTGATTGTAAAAATTGAAGTAATGATTGTAAGTATGTGTACTGTGAACTTATGCTTGGAATGAATTAATGGAAATGTCATTGAAGATTTGGAATATGAATATAGATGTTGAAAGCTTGTATTTGATTGAGAATCATGCATTTGTGAATGAGAATTTGGTATTGATGAATGAATTGGTGATGTTTAGTATGGTTATGAAGTGTTTTTAAACTTGATTTGCGTTATATTCAAGTATGTAATGGTTTGAAATGCATTAGGATGGCCAAAGGGAAGTTTTGGTCGAGCTTGGGTTGCTCACGGTTTGCTCACGACCATGAGGAAGCAACCATGAGCACCCCCAGGCCATTGTGAACAGTAAATGGCTTCCTTATTGGCTGCTTACAGTTTGACTCACGACCGTGAGCAGCCTCCTCACAGCTGTAAGGAGGCACCCGTGAGGAACCCAACCTTCTTGCTTGGTTCTTCTTCATTTAAACTTCTGTGTGCACTTAATGTAGGGCCATTAGTATTAGGTCCTTTAATCTTACTATGGCGATACTTTAATGATACAAAGGCCTGGGAATTGGATTGTGGAATATTAACAAAGGTGTAAGATTAGTTATGATTCCTTAAGAAAGAATAAAGTTTACGAAAGTCTAGTTGCTTAGCAAATCTATAATTATGAAGAGAGGCAAATGTGTAGCTTTGATTTATATATAACTTTAATAAACGTGAAGGTCTTCTGTTATCTAATAAATATTGATTTTACAGATTGATAAATGTATATCTTAATTAGTTCTTGAGAAGCTAACACATTAATAATACTAATAACTACTTACTGAGTAGCAAACTCATTTCTTTGTATCTACATGTTTCAGGGCATAGTTAGATAAAGCTTGGATTTGCATTTGATAGTAACCTCAGGTGGGCCAGAGGCGAGCTTGGTGCATTTATACCTCATCCTCATATGACACATTGCATTAAGTAATGATTTTGTGAATGCATTGTAGCCATGAGTGATGATACTGATGTTGGGTAGTATTTGTAAAACATGTAAGATAAATAAAAACTATATGTGGAGTTTATGTATATATATTTTCATATACTATTTGAAAAAAAATTTCTTATGCCACGCTTGTATGATTGATTGTGGCCATGTGTATGGTTGTGATCGAGGGTGTGACAGACTGACGTGTACTAATGCTAATACAATATTAAAATAATTTACTTCTAATTTTTATGGAATTTTTTTAAAAATTTTGTGCCATTTAAAAAATTTAGAAATATGTAAATTAAAATTTTATTTTATTCTATATAAATTTGTCCTTTTTTTTATTCACTCTCAAAAAAATTAATAAATATTTATTTAAATGTAACAACTTAGATGAGATGGGTAAATAAATAAATAAATAATTTATTTATTTATTTTAGAAAAATAAAAAAATAAAATTTCATACAGGATGAGATGATTCACTACAACAATTCTCATCTACAGCTTCGGATCAATTTGTGGCTAAATGTATAGAATTCCGTAGCTAAATGATTTAGCCACAAAAAATAAGCTCCATAGCTTGCCGTAGCAAGAAATGGCGTGGCTAAAAGTTAGCTACGGAATTTAAGTATTATGTAGTTGTTTTAAATATTTTTAGCTACAGAAATAATACTAATGAAGCTAAATTATAAAAATATATTAAGTTTAGTTGTTACGAGAATTTAAATACTGTAGCTAAAAAAATTTAATTATTAGCTACAAAAGAATTATTTTGTAGCAAATAAAATATATATAGTAAAATTTACTACAAATAAAATATGTGATCATGTAAATTTATAATTTTTTTAATCTTT